>JALMLS010000602.1:0-56793 GCA_038496445.1 Trichosphaerium sp. ATCC 40318 | reverse complement strand
ATTCAGTTGTCAAGTCATTTGGGGTACCTTGAGAGTTCTAGAATATCGGAGCGGAACTGTATATCAGATTCATTACCTCCCATCTCGTTTACTATGATTTTTGCAGTGTCTGTGGCGCGAACAGCAGTAGAAGCGTATACAGCGTTAAATTTTACGCCAGACTTTTTAAAACATACACCTTTAATGAGTCAGCAAAGGTGTGATGTATTTCAGTGCAGTACCAGTTGCTTTTGCTTGATTTCTGCCCAAATCTGTCAGAGGAGACTCATTTTGCTGCCCACCAATGATACTTCCAATTTGTAAGTTCATTGTACACTGTCCGTGTCTTACTGTGTAAAACCGTTAACGTGCAAATAAGTATGGCGTGTAGTACCAAAAAATACGCGGAGAGACATTGCTTGAGGTATTTGAAGAGCTAACAGTCAGCGTTGGAGCTCCTTAAACCCAATTGCGTTAAGTTCATGAAGCATACAATTGTATTTAGGCTAGTTCAATGGGCAACGGCGGTACAACGCACATACAGTCGGTATTATGATTAATGGTACAGTAGGGAGCAATCCAGGCACAATTACAGTTCTTTCATTACCCAGCGACATGGTCAGGCTGTTGCTTGATAGCTTAACTGTACGAGAAGTGCTAAATGTCAGTACGTAGAAATAACTGTTATGAGAATGCTCAAAACAACTAGTGGCTGTATGTGGCACCTTAAACAAGCGTGGAAAAGAACATCAGCTTTATTGGCAGGTGCCTAGTACATCATGCTACAATAATCTATTGCTAACACCAACAAGCGCTTAGTAAATCAAAGGTTACGTATAATGAAAAAGCCGTTTAACAAATTGACATGGTATGAGGTATGGAGCGTAAAACGCACGTAATAGAAACCTAATGAACCTAGAACTATATTAAAGTAAATACAGCGCCGTTATTTTCAATTTCAACGATTGGTTCCTCAACAACGGAGGTACGCGCTAAAACACATCTAATTCCACTTAACACGCATAGTTCTTATCATACCCAGACTTCACCACATTATTTACAGAGCCTTTGAAAGATAGACCAGATAAGGCGCCAGTACTTGTACGCAACCTTGTTAGGTTTGAAGGACCCAAGCGCGTTACAGAAACCTGTTATGAGTTCTTTGTGCATAGAAAATTCTATTCTAAGTTTTTTTTTGAAGGATGTATTTGATGGCGTTTTTGTTCGTGTGGGCAATGACAAGATTATAAAATTATCCCTACTTCAAACTGTAGGTGCAGCTTGGACTGCGCCAATCGATGGCATTGTATATACTGTAGCTGATATAATTGTTACTGTGCATGGACAAATACCTCAAGTAAGTCATGCTTATTGGGTGTTCTCTTCTTTGCTGGGCTGTCAGTCGTGTTTAATACAATATAACATCTCTTAGTATTGCCCCGATATGCAGAATAAAACGCGTGTTAGTATTGAAGACGAAAGTGATGGCATGGTAAAGTGTTTTTTTGTCTTTATTTTTTGAAACTAAAAAGCCCAATAGGTGAGATTTACAGTTGCAGATTCAACTATGAAAAACACGTTTTCTGTGCCGTCTTCGGAAGCATCTAGAGCAGTAAGATGTGTGTAATACTGTTGATTTAATATGGTTCTAGATTCTAGAGACATCTCTGTTATCTCGTCTACTGGCTAGAGGTTGGATTGGATCACGGTAAGTTTTTTCTTGCACACTCCTTCTTGTAACTCATTGCGCTTTTTAACAGCAAGCTTACGTTCTACAACATGGGCTACCTTTCGAAATCTATATACACAAAACCACTAGCACGCAATCAAGTCGGGGTACAACTAAAACGAACTTATTACAATTTTTTCTCACTTTTTTTTTTTTTGCAGTGGGAAGGTTTCGAAGATATCATTAGTACTACTTTAGAAACCAACGGAAGAGCATGCTGGGTGCCTTAAAATAACCCCACCTCTTTTTTGTACATACTTCTCTATGAGGTGAGGACGTAGTAAATGTAAATAAAGAATGTAAACAAAATTTTTTAATGTTGGAAGAAAAACGGTCAAAAAAAAGTTGGTCAATCTTTGTAAAACGCGGTTTGCAATTAAAAATGCTTAAAGGGAACGCATTTGCTTTTCTTTTGTTGCTCCTTGGTGTAACGTACGCACGTAAAGCTGTAGACGTGTCATCGTCGATAGATATTACTGCTTGGAGATGTATCAAAGCAGCAGGCTACGATTACGCTATTATACGCGTATGTCGCTATTTCGTGATAGTTTTAGCCTTAAACTCGCTTTAGGGCTACCAGTCTGTTGGACAGCCAGATCCAGTTGCACCGCACACGATATATAACGCAAGAGATGCGGGTATAAAAGACATAGATGTTTACGGTACGAAATCTCGAAAGCCTTTTTCTGGAGAGATGATAATTTACCAAACTCCACGCGTTTTTTTTGATGTAAAAGTCTGACTTTTTTGAAGTTTTCCCTTGCCCTACTTGTGGAACAACAGGTTATTCTCAAGTGTCAGACATGGTCTCATACTTGGAAGGTTTCAATGCAACGTATAGTACTGTAAGTGGTAACCCTTTTTTCTTGACAGAGACAAAAACTGTCCAAGACTTTCCTTTTTTGTATTTGCCGCATCATCGAATTTGGAAACTTAGCAACTTTTGTTAGATTTGGCTTGATATTGAAGGAACTCAATATTGGCATTCATCTGTTTCTGATAATAGGGAATTTATGAAGTCTCTTGTTGCGGGTGCCATAGATTCTGGACATACTTGGGGCATATACTCAGCCAGGTAAGAAATTAAAACATAACCTCTTAGAATAAGTGCTTCCAGTTGTTTCTCATTTGTTTCTCTTTTATTTATATTCTAAAACAAGGTACACGTGGTATCCTATTTTTGGAGATGGATTTGAGGCGTATAACGACACTTTGTTATGGTACGTTTTTAGTAGGCTAGTACGAAATGTGAAAAAAAAAATAGGTATGCTCACTATGATGGAGTTGCAAGTTTCGATGACTACGACAGCCAAGCATTTGGTATGGTATAGTTAGTATTTTCAGTTGGCTTATACAATGGAAGGTGGTTGGACTGATCCTACAATCAAGCAATACAAGGGAACTACAAACTTGTGCAATAGCGGTGTATGTTGGTATTTTTTTATGAAGTTTTACAGCATACACTCTAAACTCTGATTAGGTCGACTTAAACTATTTGGATGGGTTAGACCCAGTTACTCCAACTTGCGATTTCCACTACTACAGTCAATGCAACCCACAATGGAAATAGTACGTTAAAACAACATCCGACTTTACTGGGTTTTTTTTTTCATTTTTTGAAGTTCTCTCTGACGTATTGTGCTAGTGATCCTTTGGGTAGATCTCCCAAAAATACGCTATGTAGCTCAGGATGTGCAGTTACTGATATTGCAATGTTATTGGCGTCAAGTGGTGTGAACATTAACGGCAGTCTTGCCAATCCAGGTACGAAATCGTCCCTCCTTGTTTTGCGATTAAGTTTTGGTAAATAGGATCTTTGAATACTTGGTTAACAAATAATGGAGGCTATGCTTCTGATGACTTAGTTATTTGGTACGACTTAATTAAGTTTTAAATGTTTAGTCTTCCTTATTTAACTTTCATAAGGGACTCTGTATCAGCTCTTGGTCCTGTGCACATCAAACAGTTTGTTGAAAATGTATCCAAAAATGACTTGATAAACTTATCCAAGGTACAATCACGTGACAGCTCCTTCAGGTGAACTGACTGGTTTTTGTAAAAGGATTGCAATATTGGTACTATTGTAAACGTAAGAAATGGAGAACATTGGGTACTTATTACTGGATATGATGAAGCATCAGATAGCTTTAAGGTTAATGATCCTGGGTTCAATGTATCTTCTTACACATACTCGGAAATGCTATTCTTTGCTGTGTACTCACTCGTGTAAAAACCCCACAACACAAAAATACATTCATTAGAGCGTATGTACACTCTCAGGTGGATACTACAATAATACATCCACAACGAATTTTCATTCTTTAGGTTCGAAAACTGTGAACTTTTTTTTTTGTTTATCACGCCTTAAACAACTGCTGAGATACCACATGTGGGTGAGTTCCGCTTTATAGATTACAAGAAACTAACAGTACATAATGGTATGATTTTACTTTTATTTCTTTTACACATAAGGATTACGACCAGGTTTATCTAAACAAACAACATTAAAAAAAAAAGGGCAGAACAAAAACCAATAAATTCTGTTATCACGTGCCTGGAATTGGACTATTACCAAGCATAACTGTCTGAAATCGTGTACGTTTTGGTTTTGCTTTACCTTGAGCAATCCAACCGCCAATCTCTTGCCGAACACGTCTCATGGAAAAAGGAGGTAATCCACTTTTTACTGCAATATCTAGTACAGCAGCAATAACCTTTTCCTTATTCATTTGACCAAAACCCCATATTACTTGAGCTAAAGAACACCACAGTTAGTTTATGTTGATTGCAATCGAATTGTGTATCATTTTTCAAATAAAATGAAGCGTACTGAAAGTCTTGAGTTGACTTGTAATGAACAAGTTTGTATTGATTTGAGGTGTATTTCTTGCAGCAGCAAAAGATTTTCCTATTTTATGCCACCAGTACTCTATACAACATCAGATCACTAAATTACCACTATACCAATAACCACACCTTGCCAGAAAGACATCTCAGCCCAAATCAAGTGTGATTTAATCTTGTCCTGTGAAGAAAAAATAAGAGACTGCTTTTCTTTCAGTTGAAAAAAAAGGTGAATGACTAACCTTCAAGAAGACCTTTTCGCCATCAGGTTGATTATATCTAACATCATATGATAACTCTAGTATCATCTTCAATCCAGTAAAATCAGACCTTTAGGGTATACCATCAGCGATGAAACAAAGAGCTCAAAATGAACAATAAAAGAGCACGTGCCTATTTTTTGGATTAAAGTACTTCAACGAAGACTCGATTATGTTTTTTAGTGCTGTGAATGATCCGACAAGAAGAATGCGGTTAAGCCTAACAGCTTCCTGTAGGAGGTATGCAAATATGCGTCTTCCAGCGTCAGTTGCTGTAAACCGTCAAAAATCAAGGAGTAATAAATCTGACTTACCAAAAAGTTTGTTTAGGTTTTCTGCAATTATTTTCGCTTCATCCCTTGTTTGCCTCTGTCCACTATGCGTTGTAAATAAAGAAATATATATCTTTTACTGCATACCGAAGTATCCTTTCTATGCTTTTTTGAAGGTAAGATATAGTTTTAGGACCTATACAACAGTAAGTCAAACAGATGAAAAAAACCGCAAACAAAGCAACAGCGAAAAACAAGACGTACCAATACCAACAGCTTGATTGTAATAAAAATCTCCTGATGCGCTCTCCCGTGGTTGAGTAGGTTTACCTTTTCTAGGAGGAACTGCTGGTTTTGTAGTAATATCTAGCTTAACAAGACGTGATCTGCGGTTCAAGTTTGTCTTCTTTGTGCTAACTACTTTTGGTGATAATGGAGGTGCAGTCAACCTTGAAGGTTTCCGTGCAGGTCTAGGAGGAAGCGGTTTGCTTGTTTGCCTTGAGTTGGCTAAATAAACAGTGCTACGGTCTTGGCGTTTAGCTCTATTCTTTTCAATGAGAGCATGAACATTAGCTTCATTTTGTTGTCGCAAAGCAATAGTTTGACGTCTACGACAAAAACAGTTAGCAAGCAACTTTAAGTGACTACCAACGAGGTGGTAGAGGAGTGATTACTGTTACCTCTTTTTCTTCTTCTCGTTGGCATGTTCTTTGACTGTTTGTATCTCTTTATGTTGCTTATTATTGATTTCTGTTAGTTTTGCAAGCTTCATCTCAACATCTGCTTTTTCTTTAGAAACAGCAATAAACCGTTGTCTTAGGTTATTAAGCTTTTGTAGTTCTTCTACTAGCCTAGTATTCGCTGTATCTGCTTGTTTCTTATACTCAGCTTCTCTACAAGAACACGTATTTAGAAGAAAGAAAGAAGAAAGAAGGAGAAAATCCGAAAAGCAAAAAACAATAACTCTTTGTACCTATTTTTAGCTCTTTGCCTCTCTTCAGTGATCTGTTGTTTAATCTTTGCCAAAGTATTGGCGTGTGTTCTTTTTACATTAACAAGCTCTTGTTCAAGCATTCTAATCTTATCACTACTTTGTCCAGGTGCATTTATTTGAAGAGATGCACGTTGATTAACTTTTTGTTTAACAAGTATTGTATGCTGACTTTTTAGAGAGCTTAGGTTTAGTTTTAATCCCTTTATATTACTCTCAGCTCTTGCAAGAGCTTTTGTTTGTATTGTTTTTTGTTTCTTTAAGAGCATTATCTCTTCTTTTGCCATGTTTATAGCATTTCTAGAGTGGTTCTTCATCTTACCGACTTGAGTCTTTAACCCAGCTTCAGAGAGTGCTAACTCATCAACACGCTTCTTTTCCATTTGTAACTGTAAAAGAAGAGACTCAATGCGTGCATCAGCGTTATCTCTGGCTGTTGTCAAGCCAGCTAATTGGCGCTCTACACAAGAATAAGAAAAAGTTTGAAAATTCAAATTAAGAAAAAAACCAAGAAGACCAAAAAGAAGAACGTACCCAGTCCTCTGTATCTCACTTCATAGTTAAGCTTACTCTTGTCTATAGCACCAACAGGTTTACCTGCTTTTTCTGCATTTTTATGAAGATCAGCAACTTGTTGTGTTAAGTTATCATTTGTTTCTTTGTATTTATAATTCTCAACAGAAACACGATTTATCTCGTCCTATGTAGTTATTACAAGTAAGCCCTTAAAACACAAGGCCATTGCATGTGAATTGATGTACTCAAACAAATGTATTTTTTGCTATATTATAACGGAGAATTGTTGTTTAAACACGTTTGATGAAAGATAAAAAAACAGAAAAAAAACTCATGTCGTACGTTGAGCTGATTAATCTTCATTGTGTAAGCATTCTTCTTTGTTAGCATTTCATCATTCAATAGCATTTTCTCCTTTTCTAGCTTCTTTACTTCCTCAAACTTTGTTTGAGCTAGCATACGAACAGATGCTAATGCATCAGTATCTCTAGTGCTCTTTGCTTCTAAATCAGCAGTTTTTGCTGTTGATTCTTGTAATTCAGCACGTAGGCTCTTTATTTGATCCATAGCTTCATCAGATGTTGTTTCAAACTGAGAAACTGTATTAAGCCTTGTCTGAGTACAATGTATTAGCTACAGATGGAAAAAAAGTGAACTTTTTTTTGGGTACCTGCAATTCTGTTACTTGGTACTCAAGCTCAATATTGGCGTCTTCTACATTGTATAGTTGTTCCTTAGCTTCTCTAAGCTTACGTTGTAGTTCAGAGATTAATTTATTATTCTCTTCTTCCTCCATTGAAAGCCTGTTGATTAAATCTTTTACCATCTATTTAAACAAACTGTAAGCATTTTGTACTGCTTTTTCAAGAACGTAAAAATATGTTATACGTACCTCTGTTTCAGCGGTAGATTTATGTTTATTCGCAATACCTTTCACTTGTCCTTCAAGCTTTGCATTGGCATAAACAATCTTTCGATTTTCCTTGACATTGTGTTAACAAAAATGACAAGAAAAATATAGGATTAGAAGTGTTTCATTTCTAAACTCGAAAGAGTTTTTGTTTGTTTACCTCCATTAATACATCAATTTGATCCTCTAAATCGAGAACATTTTCTTCAAGTAAATTTATTTCGCTATCATACATAAGTTTCTGTTGATCCATCTCTAAAAGAAGTATGTCAAGAAACTGCGATTTTTTGGAACAGCAATTGAAAAGTTTTTTGTTTTCTTTCTTACCATCGTGAATCTCCCCCAAGTCCTCTCTTGCGCGTTCTAAGTCAGCTCGAAGCTCTTCCAGTTCTTGTAGTGTCTCTTCACTTACACTAGAGTTTACACTACCAACTTTTGAGGGAGAACTAGTTGCATGAGGAATTTCACTTCCGCTTTGGGCTTCATCTGAAGCAAGTGTTATTCCAGTCCATCCCCAGTTAGGACATTCCCTTGCTATTGCTTTTATGCAACCTAGAACCTGAACATCATGATAAGCGGTTTGAACGTACTTGTGTGAATTTAATTGTACCATGTCCATGCCCTCATCCTCGTGAAGGTCACTTGTAACGAAGAGTTCATCGGACGGAATACCAAGTTGCCAACAGCTGTCTAAAAAAATGCCAATGTTCTCCTAGGCGCCGTTTTATGATGTGTTTGAGCGGTTTACGTGTTAAAACGTACCCGTTCAAGCAAAGTATGTAGTTTGCCTTCCCCGTCATTAAAATCATCTATGACGTCGGGTTTAAGTTTAGAAACGAGCCTAGGGTGTATTTAGACATACATTTCGAAACAAATAACGTTGTCACTACGTACTTGCACAGTACAACGCCAGAGCGGAGAGATCTACGCACTGTTAACAACGTAAATCATTTTAGGCTGACTATTACCCATGTAAATCATTTGCATCCAATTTGCACTCAACAACTTTCTCCACCCAATCTATAAGCGTTTCTTCCATAACAGCACAAACACTAAATTTAATACTTGTCAGATAGGCACAGGTCTGTCACTATGGCATCAATGACGGTAATGTCAACGTGTTTGGTACAACAGACAATACTACAGGTAGTGCGCTGGTCAGCAGAAGTACACAAGAACTTTAAACGTGACTTCACATACAATGTCTCATACCCAGTAAAAACACCATGTACGCATTTGAATTACCTGGTGCAAGCGTAAGGCGTCGTACGGCGCTTCAATACGCGTCTAGAAGCGTCACACATACAATTGCTCCGTTTTCAGCTAGATTCGCTCTAAAACAATCTGTACGCGTCCACATATGTTTTACGCTAACTTTCGTAAGTATAATAAAGTTTTTACACGTCAAGTGGCTGTTGAAGCAGCCACAGTGGCAAAGACATCTATGAGCACCAAACTATTTCTTCTTTCTTTGGTTCCACTCGCAGGATTGATTTACCCAGTTAAAAGAGCTTGCAGACAAGTTGCGCGCGCTATAAAAACATCGTACGCCTATCTAACCTCCTTTAAGAAAACCTGACTTTGGTTCCAATAGATTTGTCGCTTTCGGCGTTGGCTACGACTATTATTACTCTCTACGTGACCTCAAAGGAGAAGAGTACAACAACACGCTAAAAACTGTAAGTGATTTCCACCTTGATTCCACTCACGTGCTCACCAAAACTATAGATACACCAACGCTCTGCTGATAAATTAATGAAATTATTTAAAGAACAAGGAGGTGTATACGTAAAAATTGGGCAACACATGTCAAGTCTTTTTTTTATAATCCCTGAAGAGTATACAACTACTTTTTCTGGCTTATATAATGAATGTCCTCCTGTTCCATATGAGCAAGTTGAAGAACAATTCAAAAGTTGCTTCAGTAGGCTTCCTTCGGATATTTTTGAAGAGGTAAAATGTGACATTTCGTGTCAATGTTAACAATGACATTTCTAGTTTGATAAGAAACCTATTGCCGCTGCGAGTCTCGGACAAGTTCATCGTGGTAAATTAAAGACAGGTGAAGAAGTAGCAGTGAAGGTACACCGTATTACGATCTTGAAAACCATTTAGTTACATATTTCTAGGTGCAATATTTTGATGTATCAGAACAAGTACGTGCTTTCACTGAAATATCTGAAGCTACTGAACTCACTCTGACATTAGGCATGGGCAGATGTTAAAACTGTTACATTACTTGTTACAATAGCATCTAAGGTAAGAATGAAGTACACTATTCGTTGTTCTAACACCGAGGCTAAGGTATTCCCAAACTATAAATTCGAGTGGCTTATTAGGTAAAGTTGTCAAAATCGTTTTTTTCAAAAGCACTAACAAACATAAAGAGAGCTCCACCGAAATTTACCTCAAGAACTAGACTTTGAATTAGAGGCCCATAATGCGAATAGAATGAGAGAACTATTTGCTGACGATCCAACTTTTCATACACCTATTATACATGAGGTACATTCCAAAAAAAAAAAAAAAAAAACGTTGATGTACTTTTAAACTAAACCTCTAACATGCTTGTTTAGAGATATACAACAAAAGTTATTCTAGTTCAAGAGTTTATTCGTGGGTCTCTTGCAAATGATATCGAAGGTCTCAAAGCACTTGGTGCTAAACCAAGCGCTGTAGCACGCTGTGTAAACAATATTTTTAATACTCAAATTTTTTCCCATGGGTACGTTTCACTTATTAACTTTCTCAACCTCATTTTTCCGATACAGATTCGTACATTGTGATCCACATGCCGGTAATGTACGTGTTACTACCACCTCATATAATCAAGAAAAAAGCTCACCACATCTTGTGTCAGATCATGGTTCGAAAACATCCAGAAAAGAGTGGTGATTTTCAAGTAGTATTACTTGATAATGGATTGTGCTTGCAATACGAAGATGACTTTAGGTATGTCCTTCTCTAGTAAAATATATGTATCCTATTGATTCTAACACTTATTGTTCAGGTATAACTACAGCAAGTTGTGGATGTCTATTCTCAAAAAAGATGAAGATAATATTGCAAAATATGCACAGCTTCTTGGTGTTGATAATTATCGATTATTTGCTGCCATGATAACAGCTACACCTTGGAAGGAAGCGTAAGTATATTACAGAATACTTCTTGTCTTATTGAGGTTCTTTTACAGCAAAGGAAAGACACAGCTACAACTTGAAACAGAAATGAGTAAAGAATCTATGCGTGATAATATAGGCAAGTACTTGGACCAGATAACTCATATCCTACAAGAAATACCTCCACCACTTGTACTCCTCTTGAAGACAAAGTAAGTATCAGATGTTACAAACTGTAAAACTTCCCATACTCCTAAAGCACTGAATTAACAAAGTCTTTTAGTGATCTACTACGTCTCTTGAATACTCGGTTAGGCGTACGTCCTTTAAAATATATGCAAAGCATGTTCTTTTATTGTGCACGAACTGTATTCCTCACAGAGCTAGAAGAACGTACGTACCAGATAGAACTTGACTTCGTAGTTTGCTTTGCATTAACGTTGTCATTGTAGAAGACCTGCCAATGAGTACAAAAATGTATAAATACTACGAATGGTTTGGACTTAATGTTCGTCTATGGGGACTATCAGCATACTTGACATTATCTCAGATGTTCTCGGGTGTCTTAGCTTTACTTGGTTTTCAACTAGAAGGTGTTTGAAAATAGTGTAAAAGTAAAACAACGCCTCTAGACTCTGCACACGTTTTGTGAGGTCTTGTCCAAGTTGAATCGTGTCATGCTCTGTGAGTATGACTACATGTACTGTTGTTGTCAAACCACGTGTGAATCCGAAGAGTTGTATCTTTTTAGAGGTTGTGCCACACAAAGCTCCAAAGACAGAGATTGTTGAAAAGTTGGTAACATTTCTACAAAAGTCATATTCTAGTCATTTAAAAGGAAACACTATGGCAGTAAACGTAGCAGAGGTATGGGATGGTAAAGCAGAAGGTATTAATACTTTTTACGCTAATTGCGAGCCTTCATTGCTGTAAAACAAAGAAACGCGCGTAATTGATTGTACAATAGTCTCAAGCGTATGTCTAACACTTGATAGAATGGAATGCATGGATTGGAATTGAAGGTGACAAGAACAGGCTCGAAAACTCCGATAAATTCATTTGGAAGCATGTTGGAGATATCAGCGTAAGACAAATGAGTTGCTCTAACTGTGTTTACAGTTTGAGATAGAACAAAGTCATCCTGGACGCAGGATGTGGAAATGGCTACCTGGTCAGAAAATTGACCGCTAAAGCGCCTAAACAGGTACTGATGCTTCACAAGCACATGTAATGTTGACAAATGGACCAGGTTATTGGTGTTGATATTAGTCCTAAGATGATTAAACTTGCTAAAAAGAACTGTTGTGATATTGATCCTCCAGCCAAATTAATGGTTGACTCTGTCGAAGAGTTGAAGCATATACCTGATAACTCTGTTGATTTGATTATATCTAATTATGTTCTGATGGATACACCTGATCTAGATAGTACTATTAAGGCATTCAGTAGAGTACTTGTACCAAAAGGACGAGGTAAAGTTCAACACAAGAGGAATTTTTTCGTTTTTTCTTATACTTGATTTTAAGTCATTGCTGTCTTCTTGCATCCGTGTTTCTCAGTTACAAAGGCAGAAAACTATAGAGATTTCTATATGTCATATCTTTCTACTCATACAGCACATCTACAGTGAGTTTGAAATTCGAGTTTGTATCAATAACCATTTGTTAGATGGGGAAAATTTTCAACAGATTTTGTAGAATTTAGAAGACCGTTGCACGTGTATATGAAAGCTTTTTTAAAACATTTCACATTACTAGACCTTGATGAACCACACAACGAAAAATACGCTAAACCTGTGAGTCTGGGAGTGCACCTTTGTAAAAAATGAAAATAATAAACCAAGTTTCTGTGCTCAATTCTGTTTATCTTCCTGATCGGAGAGCTATTCCATTTCCATTTGCAGTTGGTTCTATATACTTTATACAATTGTTGATTAACGATTATTAAATAATTGGGCTCGTGAACTTGTTGCTTGCATACGTAGAACATTTTTAATAGACCACTGTTTTCATGTCGTTTATTTTTTAATATGAGTTTTTTTCACAAAAAACGCTAGTTTCTCCCCTTTGGAGATAAAAAAAAGTTTGTGTAAAATCAACGGTCACGGAACGATGATAATGCTGGAATTTTTATGTCATGGAATCGCTGGTATCTAGTAATACAGCGGGTCAGAAACACAATTGTTTAAAGTCCTATAAATGTTGTGTTGACTTACCTGTACACAGCAATGGCTGCTATTAAAACAAGTGTTATCACAACAGCAATAGAAACTATGACTGGAATAATGATATGTGCATTCTTGTTGAACGATGATTTAGCACCACCTACGTTAGTGCTACCACAGCCACTCTCATCAACAGAAATTGATACAGTTATTCTTCGTGCTGATAAACTTGATTCAGCAATTAGTTCTGCACAATCTCTCTTTTTAGCGTTAATTTAAACTTTACTAATAATAAGGTCGAGGTACCTCTGCACCACCACCTGTCAAAATTAAACTTGTGTTCTAAACATGGAGTTAATTGGAGGTGGTCATATTTAAAAAAAAAACTATCAATAAAAATGATTTCGTACATCAATGTCACAAGGTGTAAATAGTTCAATGATTTGTTGTCCTTCTACATATGTCTCGTTGTCATCCAATTGAATATTGATACCATTTGTTGCTGATACACATCCCTCGATAGTGAGTACAGTTTCTGTTGATTCAATTTTGATTTGACCTTTTTGAATGAAAGAAAATTAAAAGAAAGAAGAAAGAATGAAGCTTGTCAATACCTTGTACACTGAAGTTACCATTGATCAATACATCATTTCTAATAAATATAGAGTCCCCTGTTAATATCTCGCCTTGAAAGGTACCATTGATGAGTACTTGGTCATCACTGCACTCAAACGATCGACAAGCTATTAAACAAAATACTTGTTATTGAAAGTAAACGTACACTGCGAGAGTACCTATTTCTTCAGGAAGCTTTGTAGTATACTCAAAACGGGTATCAAACGCTAACCGAACTAGACCAGCTCTTGAAATTATATTTAGACATCTACACAAACTCATACAAGTCCATGTGCGTACTCGAAAGATACTTCCACTTCTCTTGTGTTGAGATCTGGAGGCAAACTTGTACAGAATCCAGCTGTAAAGCAAAGTTTAGTAGCGCTAAGTCGAGAAATGGTGATTTAGGAACATACCACCAGTATCTGCAATAGGTTCTACTATTGTTGTAGCTACTTGGATGCCATTTAAAACCATATTTCCACCTGATTCTTCCAACATTTCGCGCATAAGCTGTGCAAACCCTTCTTTGAATAAATCAGGACCTGCACAAAAAGCACAAAAGCGAGTATAAGCGATGAATGGTTCAGGGTAGTTTATTAATCCAACTAAACCAAAGTGAGCGTTCAAGTTATAAGTCTTATACCAAACGAAAGAAGTTCATTCACAGCGAACATTTCGTTGGTTCTTTTTTGGTAAGTTGTGAATAAATCTTAGGGATATTTTTTTTTTAGCACGTGCGTGGATCTTTGTAAGTAAAGCATGTAAATGGAACTGGGAAGGATCCTAATGTAATCTCAAGTCTTGGTTTATATACGGAACCACAATCAATGATACCATGAGGGTTGTCTTTTGTACAATTAGATAGTTTGAAACAACCTTTTAAACAAACGACAAAAAAACTTACTACGTTTAATAAGCCACCCAGTATTCTTCGTTACATCTGGATCCAACCACCTTTTCATCGTATCTGTAACATCTATCTCAACGACGCCATCCGTAGAGATACTATAAGACCCAGCTGCTTCCGTAACGTAATTTACACCCGCAACTATAAGTACAACAATGAGCACCAAAGAGTTTTTCGAAAGAAAAGAAAAAAAAAATACCAGGTCCCATGTTATTTGGAAAATGTGACCAAGCATGTGTTTCGGATAAATTAAACCCAGGCATTAACTCGTGTATTGTTCCAGACGCTCCGGATGGGCCTACGTCATAAATCTGGAGATATAAGGTGGAGTCTAATACTGTAACCCATTCTCTAGGCAAGTTCGGAGGATCTAATCACTTCGTAAGTTGGCGTTTTAGTTGTTTTTTGGAATAATTCTTTTTTTGAAAACCAGGCCCTACTTACACGCTAACAGGAATTTTAATAGATAAATGTCATCTGCGGTAGTATTCGTTGTATCTAGGTTTGCGCTTTGACAAAATGTAACAGAAGTAGGCGTCAATAACACTCTGCCATTAAACGACTCTCCTACGTAGAGTCACGTGATTAAAAAAAACCCCAATGCAAATAGATTTGTGTCGCGTGTACCGTTACAAAAAGGAGCGTAAGCGCATATGAGTATAAAATATAAGGTAATATACAACATACGGCGGAGAGAAGATGTTGTCTTGACTTTTTGGCTACAATCTGAATCACATGTTATGATCAGTGTTATTTTTAACAACAAACACTAGTTGACTATACGCCAATTTCGCAGCTAATATTATCATACACTGTATACCAAGCGATACCTCTTTGAAAAATCAAGAGATTCTTCATTGATGTACTACAAGCGAGCCACAATAGTTTCATTACAGAAACTGTTTTGACAACATAGAATTGCTGTTTTTTATTCTGTTCATACATCTCGTTACATATGTAGTAGCTACTACATACTGATACGATTAAACATGCTCAATGTTCGGCTCAACCAAACTTTGTGATTTAGCGCGTTTGCCACGTGATTAATTACTAGTGTAACGCTACTTTTTTGATGGTAGGAGGGTTCTGGAGTATTCAGCTGTCTCAAAAGCGATGCTGGTCCCAGCTCACAAGTGCTGCTGTCTCACACATTTAGGCGTTATTTAGCTTGTGCTCAAACAAGGTACAAGGACAGCAATTACAGGCGATTGTCCAACCGCAAATACGTCTGAACATGCGAGACATTTCAGGCGTTTGAACGAGCTGGACTGATCCAACAAAGACAAGCAACCAAATGAAGCAGTTTATTCGATAGCAAGCAGAAATCACCCACCCACTAACTACCGCCCTTTGAAAAAAATTTTCGTTTTCTTCATTTATTCATGTACATGCGATCGTGTTATGTAAATAAACCACACACGCTCGCTCTGCGCCAGAGCTATCGGTCAGGGACAGTGTGTTCCTTTCCTCCCAGATCGTCTTGCAATAGCTTTTGTTGGGATTGAGGATTGGTCTAACGTCATGTTTATAAAGATGGAAGTTGATGGCTGCCAGGTAAAATTTGTTACTGTGTTATTACAATATCTTTTAAGCCTATCCTAGAACGCGGTTTCAGTGTTTTTGTTTATTCACTAGGAAAAGAAGTCATAAACTAGATCACCATTGTCGCTCTTATTAACATTATCTTCTAACAATTCATTCACCTTTGCAAATAAAATTTCATCATATCGTGTATCATATCTTATCATTGAAGCATCAAACCACTTCTTCAAGGCCTCATAGTCACATTTTCTAGCTAGATCAAGACCTTTTTTATTAGTTTCATCTGCAAAAGCACCTTTCCAATAAGCATTGAAGGCATCAAGCAACTTATCTTGCTTCACTCTGACATTTCTCCAATTTATACTTCTATAAGCCTTCAACATTTTAGCAGTGCTATCAGTGTACTGATAGTTAATAATATAAGTCCTGCCTAATGCTTCAAGGTCATGAGCTGGGTGGTTGACAACTAGTTTGCCGTTCAACCGGCACTGCTGGATATGTGGGCATGCTGTCACAAGTGTCCCAGAATAAGGCTTTTTAGAGCCAATCTTTACGACTGTACTCCAGTCAATAAGAATGAACTCATTATTATACATGATGATATTCCCTCTACTAACGTCCCTAAACACAATATCAAAAATAAACAATATCACACACAACAAAACTAACAATACTAGACTCCACAGTCAGAAGTACCATTAAAAACCTGTGGGAAAAAAGTAAATCATTAAGCAAACTAATAACCACTAAGTTAATATCCACGCACTATCTCAGGTATCCTTGGTACACCCCCTTTTGCAAGTAAAATCAATATTTCTCTCTCTATTTTTTCCCATCTCTTGTTCGCTTTTGGAAACAACTTGACAGCCAACCCCATCAATATTACCTGGTGTCAAAGCGAATACACTTGCAGTTGCACCGCAACCAAGTACACGTACTGGTACATGAGTTTTATCACCTTGCTTGAACAGCGGTACATGCCAACCGAGTTCCTTTGGCGTGCAGCTCAATAGGTTATTTACCAATTTCGTACCCATGGCATGTTCACTATCGAATTCATATTCCGGTGTTGCAGTGAATATGAAGCCATCATCACCAACTTCCATCTTTATAAACATGACGTATTTGCGGTTGGACAATACACCTGTTATTGCTGTCCTTGTACCTTGTTTGAGCACAGCACAAGGTAAATAACGCCTAAATGTGTGAGACTAGCAGCAAAAGTAATAAAAGTTCATACGCCAACTGCATTTTATCTTGAACGCTAAACTTTCCATCTCCGTTCTTCAGCTCCCATACGATAATAGTACGCAGAGTTGAAGCGGACTTGATCTCATCCAAGTTAGCCGTCAAAACGATATCTGGTCGCTTGACTCTGCCTTTTAACTCTGAGTGCGTGTCAAAGGGTTTAAAGTTCATCATCCCGGAATTTTTAAGGCGCTTGTACATCATCGTCTGTAACGTGCTCTCAGGATAAGTGATTTCGCCTGTTGTTTCGTTAACCACGCCAAGCGTTCCATCATCTCCAGCTCCGATAACGTTGCATGCTACTTCTTTGGCATAGAACCAAGGAGTACTAACCACATACTTTTTATTCTCATGCAGATTAAGCCAAAAATTCGAGAGAGCTTTTTTGGGTAAGTATTAAGTCTTTATGGAAAAAAAAAAGTAAAAACTTCTTTGACGTACTGAAAACAATGAAACTACTGCAAGTGGTGTCCCTATTCGGTTTTACCCGTTCTCTGTCCATTCGAAAGGTGATAGAAGCATTCACTTCATGTTGCTTGTCTATTTTTTTACCTTGACTTTGTATCACTTCTTGTTGCTTGGCTACCACTTCTTGTTGCTTGGCTATCACTTCTTGTTGCTTGGCTACCACTTCTTGTTGCTTGGCTATCTTTTCATCTTGATTTTCCAGTCTTGCAAACACTACTTCAAATTGTTTACCCATTACTTCAGTCGTCTTATCCAATCTTGCTTGGAACTCTGCGTTGTCTTTAAAGACTTGGTTGGTGGCGCGCAATGAAGCAGCTTCATCCAGTTGCTCAGAAGTTTTTTTATATGCTTCTTGTCCAAGTTCTGCATCTCTTTTTTGGATTTCCTTGGAGATGTTCTTAGCAGCGTTGGCTTCTTTGTCCTCATCTACTTGCAAAACGTTCGTAGCAGAGGACGTTTTCTGGTCAATTTTAGACTCGGTTCTCCGCCTCTTCACGTTCCTGGGAGTTTTGGAAACCTTTTTCTTCCTCTTGAACCCCTGCTTGCCTACCTTTTTAACAGGCTTTTATGGTTGCTCTGAAGTTGCTTCTAAATACGTGTTAACAACGACCAGGTACTAACGGAAAAACCAAACTCAAAACAGGTCACGTACTTTCTTGGTCGAGTAGCAACCTCCAGATGAGCGCCGATTTCAGTTTAGCTACTTGTAGTCCTGCTTTTTTTACCTGCTTCTTTAGGTCTACAACCTTTTTTTTAAGCAGAGCGCCTAGTAGATACGGTAAGTTAAGAGTAACCAGAGAAGCTACAGCAAAAAAAAATTTGTTTGTTTTCAAATCAATCAAACAAAAATAACCCCAAAAGAAAAGGCACAGTGCGGATAGAAAGTAAAAATATAGCGTGGGGCGGATTAAAAACAGAATTTAAAGATTTAAACGGAAAGGTTTTTTAATTTGTTGCAAAGTGTCAACTAAAATAGTCTAAAACGTTGTTTTATACGCACGAGAAGGTTTAGAGTCGGCGACTAACTCAGCCAGAGCCCTTACGGTGAGCTTTGGTTTGTAAAGCTTTACTTTCTTGGTATACGACACCAAGTGCGTCTTAGCAATGCGCCCAGAGAGGTAGGCAACTAATCGATTACTCTGAGCGCTTCTCTTTGTCGAAAGTTGCTTCTTGACGCCAGAACCACGACCACGCGCTAAAGAAACGATATTAGAAACAATTAAACGTAACGTCAATCAAAAAAACGAATAGTGTGGACGTACCAGACATGGAAGCTAGCAGCAGTTACTACCGGTGGTTCTATGTTGCCTTGGGTCTAGTTGGTTCTGAGGAGGTGTTGCTTAGCTTGTGTCCTTATAAATAATGGAATTTTTTTTGATGACCAAAAGCTTGAGTCACCGAAAAGTAATTATGAATCTTTGAACAGCCTTTACACGTTACTTGTAACTCCGGGAACAACCTTTACACTACAATATGAAACGTTAGTTTATGTATTTCTTGGAACGTCACAACGCTGGTCAATGCAGTGTGGTAGTATTTTTTGGTGGTGCCAGTGGCTCTCGTGATGTTCGTACAGACTTTGGTTTATCGCGAACATAGGAATTCTTCGTAAGATTTATCAGTGACGTTATCACTCACATGTTTTTACGAAACGATGCAGTCTTAGAATAGGTAGGCACATGTAGGCTTGCTTTCAGCATTCTAAAGCGAAATAGAGATTCACTTTGAGCATTATTTGAATGCGAAAGTTCCTAGAGCTCCATGCATTTTTAATTTTCAAACTTCTTGAAACCATTCTACCTTTACACATCACCAAGAAGTTACAATCATGAACTACATAGTGAATTTGAACTAGTTTACTCAATGTTTTAAGTTAATGCATCGCAATTGAGTTTTATAAACAGCGTTTACAGAGCTAAGCTCTAAGTTTGTCTTTGGTTTAACAGTAGCTGGTTGTTTATTGCAGTGATAATCTTATACCTATTGTCCCTGGGTAACTTCAAACGTCTCGTAGGTAGGATACCTTGTACTCGTTAACCATTCATTACATTAGCGCTTAGCTATACTCTGCAAACCACATTGCAGTTAAACAGGCACAGAATAAATATAAAAGCACTAAAAGTTGTAGTTTTATTTTATTGTATTTTGCTTTGGTGTATTTTTACGAAATGGAGTGAGTTTAACTGCTACTGTTACCAAGAGAAGGTAATGAAAATCTATGCAATCTTTTCCATCTTAAGAAAATAATAAGAAAAGCAAGCTTTGCGTTTTGAAAGTAAAGTTACCTGTAGAAAGCAAGAGCTGCTGCAATGATAATTGCCACCAAAACAACAGCAACAACAATAACTGGAACGATTATATGTACATTGTCACTGAAAGAAGACGATGATGAAGAATCACCACCACCGCAACCGCTGTCATCAACTAAAATCGTTAAAGCAATCCCTGATGTTGTTGGGCTTGATTCAGCAAGTAGTTTTGCACAATCTCTCTATATTTAAAACAATAGTTAACTAACAAAGAAACTCCAAAATTATAATCCGGACCTCTGCATTGCCACCTGTCAAAATTAAACTTGTGTTCTAAACATGGTGTTAATTGGAGGTGGTCATCTTTACAAAAAAAACTATCAATAAAAATGATTTCGTACATCAATGTCACAAGGTGTAAATAGTTCAATGATTTGTTGTCCTTCTACATATGTCTCGTTTTCGTTCAATTGAACATTGATACCATTTGTTGCTGAAACACATCCCTCGATAGTGATTACAGTTTCTGTTGATTCAATTTTGATTTGACCTTTTTGGATGAAAGAAAATTAAAAGAAAGAAGAAAGAATGAAGCCTTGGTCAATACCTTGTACACTGAAATTACCATTGATCAATACATCATTTCTAACTACTAAAGACTCCCCTTTTAATAGCTGTCCTTGAATGGTACCATTGATTAATACTCGTGTATTCTCACACTCAAATGATCGACAAGCTATCTTCTATTAAATGTACCACAACCGACTTAATTTTACCTATTTCTTCAGGAAGCTTTGTAGTGTACCCTGTAGTATCAATCTCTAAATTTACACTACGTTTAGTCCTACAATCTTATAAGGTAATTCAAAGCGGGTAAAACACTGTCCAAAAAAGTCACTACAATACGTACGCGAAGGTCACACTTACCTCTCTCGTTTGGAGATCCGGAGGTATAGTACCGCAATAGCCAACTTTCAAAAAAATTAAACAAGTGTAGACGCCACCACAAAGATTACATACCATCAGTGTCTGGAAGAGGATCTACTTTGGTAGTTCGCACGCTTATATCATTTATCACAAGTTGACCATCACCAATAAGAGCGGCAGCTAAAATTCCGAATGGTCCAGGACCCTTGCAGAAAGCACACAGGCGAGTGTAAGCGATAAATGGTTCCGGGTATGGAAATAATCCATCTAATTTAACCAAAGGTAAATAGATAACAACTCAGCGAATGACTGCATTATCACGTGCCTGGATCCTTGTATGTAAAACAAGTAAAATTCCAAGGTAGCGGTCCAACGATCATTGTTAGCTGGGGTCTTAACACAGCCTCACATCCAAAGATATCATGTGCGTTCTCTAGAAAGTCAAGTTAAAAAAGAAATCTTATCAAGCTCTCACCTCTTTTAATCAGCCAGCCTGTATTCTTAACGTTAGGGTTCAACCATTTATTTACAGTATCAGTAACAGTAATGTTTGCAACCTCATTGTTAGGTACGTCACTGTAAGACCCAGATATCTCGGTTTCATAATCAATGCCCGCGACTATTGTGTTATTAGTGAACATATGATCCCATATCAATAAACAAAAAAGGATTACCTGGTCCCATATTGTTTGAAAACGAAGACCATGTGGTGGACGAGTCCCAGTCCGTTTTCATCTCGTGTAGAGTCCCTGAAGCTCCATTTGGTCCACTATTCGCCATTACTGCTAATACCCTAGAATCTAGCACCTCAACGCCAGTATAAGGAATACCGGGAGGATCTTGAAAAAATTAATAACTTTTTCTTTTTGTTTGTGAAAAACTTGAAGAATAAGAGACTATTTGACTTACAGCTAAATCCAAAAGTAATTAACGTGTACTGATCAAAGGTGGTATTTGGAGATTTTAGATTGACACTAGTACAAAAAGGAGAATTAAATGGTGTTAAAACGGTTCGGCCAATGAATTGCTGCCCTAGAAAGAGTCACGTGATGTTTTGGATAAATTTGGGGATAAGGAAAGTTCGAGCGCTGTTTTAATCAGCCGTACCAGTGATGTACGTCGCGTATATACTAAAAAGCAAACACCAAGTAAGACGAGGCATGTTGGTTGAATTATTTGCCAATACTGCAAGGGAATATTTTTTAAATTTCTTGAAAACAATCACACTATGCTGTTTTTACCAAACAACAATTTCCCGAGCAAGGATAAACGAAAATCCCAACAGAAAGTTCAAAAGGAAGTGTCAAAATAAGTGACCATTCTACAAAAGATAATCTATGCAACATAAACAATCCTCTAAATAACGACAATATAATCTTATTTTCAAATAGTTATCCGTAAGTCATATCCAGTTCCATTTTGTGGTTTTGTGTACCTATACAAGTAAGATTGGATGTGGTAACTCTACACGAACATGCGAAGCACAGAACAATGAGATAGAACGGTCTGTAACACGTCAAATGAGTCATGTTTATACAGCAATAAGTCAATAGTGTTAAGTACAAGTGGAAAGACGTAGCAAGAAAATAACAAAATGGAAGCTTTTAAACAATTTACTGCTAAAACATATGCAGACCAGGGCAAAGCGCACGTGATTTCAAGTCGTATAAAGCGAATGTTTCCGTTAACTTCTACTACAGTGTCTTAAACGCTTACTGGGATGAACTACAAGGTATCACCTCGTTATTGTGAAATCTTTAACCGACTCGCTTTATATTTATTGATTTCTCACTAAAAACTTCATAGACAAGAAGGAGAGCGTATGGAAATGGGTTCATAGTACGAAACTCTTATAAAGGGAGAAAAAAAACTTTGTGATTTTTGACGATTGCGCTGTTTAGTGTTCGTTGAGTTGGATGTTGATAAAGCTGAGAAAGGAAGTGATTTAGACGAGGTACAGTACCTTTGAAAGGGAGTCGTTAAGCTGATATTAATTCGTAGTTCAATGCCCACAGGTAACCGGTTCAGAGCTTTTTGTCGCTTGGGTCACGTGATATTGACTTTGTACAAAAAGGTTTCTAGAAAAATTGGGTAACACCAAGACTGTAAAGCAAATGAGACAAGAGATTTTGTACGCGCATTATTTTACTGTAAAAAGGCGTTGAGGCGCATCGTTGGTAGGACATAATGCTAAATAATGCTACTAGAGCTGCTGACTTGGATTTTAACAAAAGATTGGCTCTTGTTGAGTTCTGCCTTTGGGAGTTTAACAAAAAAGTAGAAGAGTTCGTCAAGCGTCCTCAAGTACGTGTTCAGGTTATAAGATATGCTTACCTAATGCCATGACTTAGGGTGGTAACGAAGAGGAGATGATGAGATGTCAAGCCATGCTCGAAACCGCGCAATCAGCTCTGAAGAAAGCGCAAAAAGAAGAGCGTACGGTTTACATTATTGACTATTCCTTTGCTTAACAACTCGTACAGAGGAGCTTAAAGCAGCTTTGAAAGACCTCAAGGAGCAAGAGGATGCTTACAATAAAAAAACTGAGACTTTAAAAAAGCAGTCCGAAGAGGGTGGTATTGTAGCAAGGTACTCTTTTCGAAAAAAGAATAATCTAACCGCTAAATGCTGTTTAGGAATCGCGCAAAAAATCAACTATCTCAACACTTGGCTGAGGATCCATTGCCTTTGAGAACCGCAAAGATCACCACAGAGGCAGCTACGAAACGTGCTGAAAAGTCACGAAACGCTGCAGTTGAAGCTGTAGAAGCCGCAGAAGCTGCTCTTCATGCCGCAGCCCAAAAGGTACCCATAGACTCTTCTGTTGTATGACTTCTACAATATCAACGACTGTTTAAGGGTGGTGCTGGACAAGGAAGTATTTGGTGGATGGAACGTGAACTTGCTGAAGCCAAGAAGTACATGCCTATGGTACGCGAAAATACCCACAAAAAAAAACAAGTCAATTGTTGTTACCTGATTTCTAATCTCTCTAAAATAGAGGAAAGGTGGTGTTGCAAGAAAATAGATATGGTTCATCTTATACATGTCCGTGAAATAAACGTTGTCATAAGCAAACGTTACTCTCTATTGACTCTTTTTTTTTTTTTGAAAATCAGCACAACCTGGTCAATTTTGTTTATTCTTGTGATTGCTTACATCTTCATTGATTTTCTTTACTGAGCGAGGAAAATACTACCTACACATACCACAATACCATGGTTGACGTTTTATTGGTTGAGGTTTTGTTTACTTTCGTGAACCAACGCCAAACAATTTGCGGAAAAAACTTAACACAACTTTTTGTTGTTTGCAGAATTGAACTTGAATAAATCCATGTTGGTGTGCAACGTACAGAACATCTAAGAGTTGTAAGTGAACACACTGAGATATATATAAATTAAAACAGCTTACCCCTATTTGGTACCATGGAAATACTTTTTATCTTTACAATATCATGTGAGGCACCATGTACATCAATGACTTTATACTCAACATTCTGAAAGAAAAAAAAACTTAGAAAGAAAGAAAAAACACGTGGTATTAAGTTATAAAACAAATGTGCAAACCTGAGTAGCGATTATATCGGCAATATCGTAAATATGTAAACTAACAGACTTTTTATCTGCACCGTATCCTAGAACACCTAAAAATTTCACATTAAGTCGATATTGATTGGAGACTTTTTTCTTCCATGTCACGGTCTTACCAACGATTAACTTATTGTTATATACACACATCTCGCTGATTGGCTGTAGCCTATCAAAACTATATGTATAACTATGTTTGAACACTTCATTCATTGTTCTTACATCCCACATAGTAACAGTCTAAAGAACAAAATATAAGAAGATAATAAAGAGGGTAAATATCTTACTTTGTAATCACAAGTGAACAGAAAATGACCTACGTTACAAATAGAAAATACAGTCTCTGGGCTCACATACAGAGTTTGTATTTCTTCAAGTGAAGGTAAAGAAAGTATTTGAATAGCTCCCTTACCACCACCGGCACAGGCACAGTAATTGCCTACAAAAGTAAAATCAATTTGTATTTTTCAAATAAAAAATGAAACATTGCACTGTACCAACAAATGTCACATCTAAAATCGTTTGATTAATATCAACTGTTTCTAACTTTTCTCCAGTTTTCAAGTCCCAAGTTGTTACCTTGCCAGCATCTAAAACAAGTTAACAAACTATTTTACGCTGAAGACCTGATAGAAGCTTACTTCCTGCAGTTACATAAATGTTATGTTCAAAACTGATATCACATCCCCATGCAACAGTCTCAGTTGATTGGGATGATATAACCTTTATAGTAGGAACACCATTTTCCCTCTTTATTGTGAACACTAAACACAGCTATCAGTGAAAAAAAAAATCCAATAAAAATCCATCATCGTACATGCTTGTGTTCTGTCAGCTGAAATAGAAACACACGTGTCACCTCTAATCTCAATCCAAAATATATAACTCTCTATAGATATGAGTTATCAACAAAGCTTTGGCACAGCATACTATGTATTTGGTAAGGTTCGTCACCAGTAGCAAATTGTTTTTTTGAGCCATCCCAAATATGCACTTCTCCACTCACAGTACCAATAACTACAAAAAAAGAAGATGCTGTTAGTATAATCAATACAAAGTATCTTTACTAGAGCACACCTAGACAATCTTCCCAACTGTTGGCAACAGCAACGGAATTCATATCATGTATTTGAGTCTGAATATTACCTAAACATATGTATTAATTTATCAGTAAACAGCAGCGGTAACACATGTTTTTCTACTTGTAGAATCAGAGAGGAGTAAAAAGGTGACTATCTCACTGACTGTGCACAGTCAAATGCACTTAAATTTGTGTCACGTGACACGTAGTAAAGTCAGAAAATGGAAAAACGTTGAACTTTCTTCAGTTGACTTTTTTGTTTGTTTTTTTTTTTTGTACCATTTGACATATTGTTATAAACTGTTTGAAGTGCCATACACTGAGATAAATAATGCACTGACGACATTTTTTCTAGTGACAGGCTGTTACTCGTTTGATGATATTCAATACCTCCATAGTGACTAGGGGTTATAGCCGGAGCCCAAGAACCCTACAATTGCATTAGCCGAATTGATTTAATTAAATTTATGTTGATAAACCTGTAGACGGCGGTATTGGTACTTCCACACCCAATTAGCGCGTCCTGCCGCACAAAAACGCTTAGAAACTAGACCTATAAAAAAGTCAGCTTAAATCGGCCGTAATAGTTTTATTCCTGCTGCTAATAGGTCTTTGAGTGGTAAGTAGATCATCAACAACTCTAACAGTTCATTTGGGACGTCATTTAGCTCCATCTTTGAGTGGCAAAGAATTCTGAAAGCAAACTTAACGTACAACTTGATAAGGCACATCAAATATAAGGAAGTCTAGCGTATTGCTACGCCAAAACATAATGTTGTAGTTGTGTACGAAACATTTTGTTTGAAGTGAGAATGTGGTTCACAAGAAGCAAGTTGATCGTTGCTAACGTGTCTTTTCCTTGAAAAACATGTTTTAATTCGGTGGTGCTACTGAACAATATTTAAAGACGCTTGACTACGCTAGAAGAGCCCACAATGTATGTTATTGCTTCTAAATATGGGTTGAAGTGGAGTACCTTTGTATAGTTCGGAGGTAGTACTCGAAGTGTTAATTTACTTGTATATCAATGTATTCTGCAACGGGTATGTTCGTTGGCTACCTGTGTGTTCACTTGATTGCCATTTATGTTGTTTTTGAACCAGATGCAGCGCTAGCTCTATAATGTCGGTTAATTGTTGAGACAAGGGTTCAAGAAGACAAGAAAAATAAGTGAAATCTAGCAGTTTATTGTGCGTTGTAAAAAAACTGAAGCCGTTCAAGACTGAATGTACAAATAATTTTTATTTTCATATAATTTACTTCCTTCCACAGCAAAAATTGCATATGGCATACAACACCAAGATAAACGTCGGGGATAGAAAAAATATACCAACTAATTTTAATGTCTGCATTGATCCCTGAAAAAAATCAATAAGCATGTCAATGTTGGGCTTATCACGTGATTAATATTTATAAATAGTGTACGTACCCATTGTACCATTTGGTACCTTTCTAGTTCTATCATGTGTTTGGTTGCCTCCAATGAATGAGAAAGTTGATTGAACACGTTAACTAGAGCGACTATTTCAGTTCTACGTAAATCAACATGTCCTTGTTCTTCTGTCTCAAATACACCTCTAATTGCTGTTCCTAAACCATTGATCTACAGAATATCATTAAAATGAGTTATTGTCTTTGATTGGTTTGTGCGTGCCTGCAACTTGCCCCATAGTTTACACTTTTCGCAGCCAATACAATCAAGAATAGACGAAATATTCAAGAAAGTGCTTTTAAACTGCTGCTTTAGTTCTTGACCACCTTTACCCTAGAAACTATGATTAAAATACATTATTGTATGTCTATTGTACCTTGAATAAGCCTGATTCATCAAAGGTTTGAGGGCAAGCAAAAACAACCTTTTGCAGTTTATTCATCAGGTTCTTTATCTTAATATTTTCTTGGTTTTGCTTTATGTTGTAGTTGTACGAAGACAACACAGGCATCAATTTTGTCATTGCTCTTAATGTTAACATGTACACAAAGTACAAGTTTTTAATACGGTCTGGGTCATTGGCTACCATCCTACGCCATAATGGTACATTAGGACCCTAAAGAGGAAAAAAGTTAGGCCGACTTTTTCACATGAAAAAAAAACTAAAAATATTGACCGATGTAAGATAACACGTGATTTATTTTAGACAAACGTTTTATGGAGAAAGAAGCAACTCAAGGTGAGGGTCAAAGAGCCAAAAGCAATGGTACATCTCAATCCGTTAAATTAGTGGCCCGAGAGACCGAAAATACAAAACTAAGGGCAAAAATCATATTTTTTTGTTAATCTCAACGCTACCAATGCAATGGAAAGTGTTTTACCGCAATTTTAAGTTTAATCAAAAAATAACTGAAATTTACTATTCAAATTGCCCGTAGTCTTAAAAACTATGCTTAATATGTAAAATTAAAGGTAGTAAATCAAGTGGAGCATCACCATCAAAAAATAGAAAGCAATTAAAGTCATCAAAAAGACACACGATAGAACTTTCGTCCTTTTCGGCACTTCAACCAGGAAGCCCAAAGATTGAACTCTCTTCACCAGAGGTTAGCCCAAAGCCGTATAGACGCCACGCTAGGCAACCTACACGCCCTTTCAAGACTAAGGAACCGACACACACACGTTCAAGAAGTGCTGATGAAAGGACTCAATTGCGTTCATCCACAGGGAACGCCAAAGTATCAAGAATGGTTCGGCCACTTTGTAGGTTCTAGTTTTTAATTGACCTTGGTATAGGAATTTGTTGAACGTTCGTGGCAAGAGATACTCGCACATGTTGGCATACCTCAAGATGCAGCAATTTACTACGCAGCAATATTCGAGTATGAAGAGTTTCCGAAAATACTATTTTTGATTTCTGGGTTTGTTAAAAAATTATAGGGAGCACGAAATAGAGCTTGACATGCTCGATGATTTGACACATGAGGTCTTAATACAAATGGGAGTATATAAAGCCGGACATAGGATAAAAATTCTCAGGTTACCAGGCGTTGTGGTCGTACAACGAAGATAACGATAAAACTTTAAGAGGAGAACAAAATTTGTAACAATAAAAAAATTGTGTGCGTACCCAGGTATCACTTTTTTCATCTAGTAGGTATTTGTATGATAGATGTGTGCTCACAGATGTATGTAACCCCGAAACTAATCTGAAAACCATACGTTTCTCCTTACACGTGCTCTGAACATCAAGAGGACCATCTGCAAAGCAATTCTCATCATAAATTGCTCTCCAAATTCTATTTGCTGCCTCTCCCTTGTACCCTAACAAACAATCATTCTCATACGATACTAGGCTCTATACACTATCTTATTTATATTGCATACCTGTGTACCTCTCCGGGTTTGCAACCAAATCAACAATCGATAATTCTTCGGCTTATTTGAATTAGACATAAAACAAAAACGGCAAGTTTACCTTTGTTGGCACTTTGCATTGCTTCGTCAAGAGTACAAGTCCAAGTGCCCTCATCAAGAGATGCCGTAGCTTTTTCAGATACGAACATATCTAGCTTACTAAGATGAGGTGTTGTATCTGAAGTATCCGTCCAAGGACCACATTCTTTTTCGAATTGAATCTGTGTTTTGTAGAGTAAGATTTATGAATTTTTATCAGTACAAATGCTGAGTAAGTGTAAAATGAGGAATATGCGCTGAGTAGCACTTGTTTTACGTGGCACATTAAAACCTTGTGCCAAATCGGTACAAAATGACGTACTGGGTCACATTCATCAACAGCGCACGATGGCATTGCACATTGACCATCGTTTGGGAAGTATGTACAATCTCGCCATAAATTCACCTACTCCCACGGTAAATATTATCCGGAGCGATTTCGTACCTTGTAATAACGAAAGAACGTAGTATTAACGAGTTTATCGAGAATTGGTCGTATTTTTGCGTTGTACTGTTCAACTGTTGCTACGTCACAACAACAGTCATCAACTACGCCCGTCGGCGGTTTTACGGCTCCCTCCGTAAAAAACTGTTGTATTGTGAGTGACAGCTACGCTAGGTACTCGCTAGATATATTAACGTACCTCACACAGGCACTGGTACAGATAGTTTTCAGAATCTTTCACAGTGACCACTGAATAGATGCAAACACCCAATACAAGTAGTATCGGCACTATGTACTTCATTCCCTAACCGTTGATTCTTGCAGTAACTGACTAAGACGACAATAATGAAGACTAAGATGAACTTCACTTAAAACTCACTTTACGTTAAAAAATTAGTCAGCTGTGACTCAGCAAGATTAACTATAGGTGCCTCATAACCTCTCAAATGACTCGGTGTATATTGTCAAACTGCCTGCATTAGGACACGTTAATTTATTCACTTGCAGTAACAACAAAATATTCTCAACACTTGACATCAAATTCCACTTGTACAATAGCATAAACTATCTTTTTAAACAATCTTTGGGAACCTAAGAAAATAGTAATGTAAGAAACGGAAACAAAATTAAATCAAAAAAAAAAAACATACATGTCAGGTCCCAAGGATTTAATATTCCAACCATGCGTTCTAGCTGCTCTTCTAAAGGCATCCTAACAAACACAATTAATTAACCACCAATACGACGGTTTCATGGTATACCCAAGCCTCATGTTCCGAATACTCGCCACCTCTAGAACCATCTAATCGCGCATTACCACCAGACATTTCGGCTCTTATTTGAATAACAATACTCTCAATATCATTCGCTTTGTACAAAGTCAAAAACGCCACCTCTCAAAGTATACACGTACTTGGTTGCCATCCACTTAATGTTAACAACTCCATACAAATAGAACCACCAACAGTAACATGACCTGTTCTAAACTGGAAACGAGGACGTACTACACGCACAAACGGAGGTGTATGAGGGTAGTCCTTACTGAATCGCATTTCCAATTCAACGTAGTCCTAAAAGCGAACGTAAACACTTTAGCTGTCATTGAAAAAAAATAATAAAACATTTGGAAAAAAAACGAATAGTTAGTACCTTGCCGCTTTTAGCCTTGTAGCTCTGTAAATCCTTGCCGATTGTTGTGTCGGCATCAAAATATAGTTTGATGTTCCACTGATACAAGTTTTCCTTTCCTTTTGCTTGAACCATAGCAGGATTTGCGTCAAAGCCCTACAAAAAAAAAAATTAACAAAACATGGATTCACCGAACAACCCAACAAAAGTCCACACGTACAATTGCCTTTGAATCTGTTCGTTTGATATTACGTAAATCTTGTAGAATACGCAAAGTAGCTGACATTGAGCCCATTTGAAGAAACCTAGACTCATCAATTTGTACTGTCTTTTCTTTCTTCTTCTTTGGTGCTGGTTCCGAAGCTTCAAAGCCCATGTCGAATTCGTCGTATTCGTCTACATAAGCATCTTCGAAGCCACCTGCGTCATCATCTTGAGACATGTCATCTGGGGAAAGTTCTAGTACAACGTTAAGAGTTGTAAGGCAAGGTTGAGGTTTTTACCCAAATATTTTTCAGCAGCAAACGTTAACAAGTCTCCTACGGATATTGGTGGTTTAGTTTTGCTTGGCTGCACTGTGTTAGTACACGAAAAATGCTTTTACAAACTAAAAAGGGCGTACCTTGTCACAATACTCCATCACTACAGTACACCAATCTTCCATGGTATCTGCTTCACTGTAAACGAACTAATTTAATTAGATTCAACCATTTGTTTTTATTCACTGTAAAATCCGTTTTACGTACGAAACGTTCATCTGTGTTAGGGTATTCAGAAGGATAGGTTATTGTAAACTCGTCTGAGCCACCATACGAAAAATAAACCATGCTGTCTTCAAGCTCTACTTTTTCCCATTCTGAACGTAGTGTTGGTTCAACGGTCGAAGCGTTTAAAGAAGATCTGTTTTTGTCGTACCACAGTTAGCTGTTTCAATGTCGCCTTGTATCCACGCATCATATTCGGCGTGCATTGCACTGGAGGCAGAGTCATGGCCCGCATACGTCTTTTTTGAACCTTTGGCTTTTTTCTTTTTGTCAGTTTTACTCTTGTCCTTTTTCTTCTTTGATTTATCCTTTTTATCCTTCTTGCTAGACATGTTGTAAAGACGTTACACCAAAAATACAATGAAACGCGAAACAAGGAGACTTTTTTGAACGTATTTAAACCGACAGTACACTACAATGTCGCAAGTTAGCTGGACTCTCACTGACGCAGAGAGCTTTTTAAGGCAGGCGAAAAGCGCTTTGGGACCCACTGCTACTTTAAAGCTGTTAGATAAGGCAGACAACGCAGTACAAGGTTAAAGAGCATGCTTGTAGTCTTTTTTTTACCTTACAATTCGGTTAGACGTTATGATGGCTGATCCTAGCAACGCTCGCGTATTCTTGTTGTGGGGTACGCGAAAACAAACTCCATAACACCGTTATTGCCATTAACAACCGCTTTAGGACATGTACACCTAGAACGCGGAAAACTCTACAAAAAGAACGGTAACCCTGACGCTTCAGAGCAGATAACACTTGCAATTGATTTTTACGAAGTATGTTTATTTTGCGCTAGCTAGTCTCATTAACGCGTCTATAGTCTGCAATAAAGAATGGTGGTCTAGCAGAGGCACGCAGTGGCTTGCAAGAATGCAAAGCGTTACAGTAGATAGCACAAAAGGTGTTTGTCAACACAATGTCCGAAATGTCAAAAAAAAAAAAGACAACTTATTTCAATTCCTTCCTTCTATTTTTTGTAGCTTCAGTTCCGCTACAGCAGCTAGTCCATGCTTACCCAAGTCTTGATTTACTAGTACATAAAGGATAGCATCAAAATCATGAGGTGGTAGAGCCATTAAACCCGCTTCAGTGCTGATTTTGTTTACCTGAAGTTCAATGAGTTTTTAATTTCACAAAATGACGTTTGACACATTGATAAATGACACGTACTACTTTCACCAGTACTCCTGGATCTGACCCTTTAAAATTACGCATAATAATAGCTAATTGACTGAAAAGTAACTGCCAGAAAGGCAAATCGTGCTGTTGTTCAATTAAATAGCGTATTTGTGGCCATTGGGTTGATATGGTCGGCTTCGATGAGACAACAGCGAGTTTTGATGGAGAATCAGAAGGTTGTGGGCTACTGTGACCAGTATTAGTATTTAACGCGTTAATAAACCCCCTACATATCACGCAAGTGTATTGAGAGGTCTTGTGGGCGAGCTAGAAGCGGTTTTGCCATTAACGGCTTATCAAGCCCCTCACTCTCTAGTACACGCTGTAAAGATGGACCATATCGCCGACGCGCCAACTGACTTGGAAATACAGGCCCTGTGGTGCCATTCGGTTGAAAGGCAAGCCTGAACTCTATCTTCTTCTTATTTACATGCTTCTCGCTCATGAAGACATCCTCACAATAAAAGTGTACAATTGGTAAAATACATTCAAACAAATCATAGAAAAGTAGTTTATTGTTTAAATTTTAAGTCTGGGTTTACACCGTCACTCGTCTGCCGGTAGCCTTGAAGGCGACTAAAGTTTGGCCTTTTTGCACGGTCTTATTATTGCCGTGACTCATCGTGTTGTCGAGTTGAGGACCTGATGCAAGAGTGAGAAATTGGTCTAAAGATAAAGCCTGTCGGATTATTATGAAACACTGAAGGGTCTGGAAGGACAGCGACGTGCGATGATTAATCCGTGTTGGTGTTCCCAGCATGAAGCGTCTCAAGACAAAACGTCAAGAGCGCCTCATATAGACAACTGCACGTTAAAGAAACACAGCTGAATACTCTCCTGGGGTTTTTAAAGCGAAAAGTTTTGCAAAACGAAGAAAATACTTACAAGTAACGTTTGAGACTGTATTTGTCTTTGCGTGGCATTGTTATTGCTCTGCACTGCGCTTACGCGTGTTTTGCGCTACTTCTTTGTTATTTCTTGCTTCGTTCATCTCGTTACCTTTTGCATGTCAGTATTAAATACTACGTAGTTGAATAAAAATGATAGTAAGGGTGGTTTTAAAGGTTCAGGCCAATTTGTCACCAAGGAATCTCAAAGGCAAAACGCCAGCGAGGTCTCCGTTATGACTCGTCATGTTACAGCAATTTGCTGAGGACATCATATAAATTTCTGAATTCAGGGAGAGAAACGTCGTATCGACATCACAAAACGTACCAAAGGCATTATGAGGAAAAGGGTTTATCTTACGTTGTCAGCGAGCATTAGGTGCTGCTGTAGAATAAATATTTTGTACTGAAATAAAACGTACAGACAGAAAAAAAAGTCTATGCGTTTCAACAAGCAACTTGATATCAAGTTAGTTATGTGTTACGCGGGTGCAACGACATTTGGAACTCTGATTACATTTCTCTATTGGATCGCGCAACGCGTTTTACAGACGGCATTTCTTTCGCTATTACTGTCTACTGAGAAGAACTTTATTTTGCAGTAGTTGACGTGCACAAACCCTCAATACATGATCCATTACAGCACATGGAATTACAACAAGTAAATCCTTTCGGGCAACAAGTTCCGCCTCCTAAATCACGTGTCAAAAAAAAAACGTGTTTGATTATGTACCAGCTCCAAAACAACACGTTTCTTCTTTGCCACAGCAAACGCCATAATGAGATTCTAAGGTGGGTCTATTATTGACTGAGGTAGTTTTTTTTTTGATCCTCACCTTTTTGTTGACAAGCATTATGTGTTTTGGTATCACAGCAGTACTGTCCAGTGTTTCCAGCGATGCATACTGTTTCTGTAGGACAGCAGAATTGTATGTTATTAACATCACATTTTCTCATAGGTTTGGGGCACTGTAAAGCGTTTGCGCCCAGTGCGAATAAAAAAACAACTATTTAAGAAAAACCGTTGTAAATTCAACAATACGGTATGTTTATAATGACGTACGCGTTGTAGCGAGAGCCAAGTTCATTATTTTAATACAAAGTATTGAATGTTTTTTTTCTTTGTAAAGTGTCAAACAAGTTTGATATTACACTGCTTCCGTTGCGTGTTGACTTGAGAAATTTCCAACAAAATGGCGACCATATAGGTTGACTGTGCGAAGAAAACCTACATAAATTTTTTGGACTCAGTATCTAGTAACTGACGGCGCACTACCGACTAAAAAGAAGAATGCAGTATTTTAAAAAAATCTTGAACAGATTTTTTATTGTCATTAAATAAAATGTACAAAGGATTGTACTTGTACACACTTACATGCCTTAGCTGGTTGTACTATTACTACTATCAATAGTGCACTCATAGCAAACTTCAGTCTTGTCATTTTTAAAGAAACTGAACGTGACCAATTGTCCTGACTTATCCCAAAGTTTATAATCGCCGTCCTTCTTTCCACTTTTGTAATAACAATGTAGACGTAATTTACCTTCAGAATACCATTGCTTATACTGCTTCTCAAGTTTGCCTGCCTTGTAAAAGCATTCAACTCTTTTTCCTCCGTGATAATGCCAAGTTGTGTAACTTCCAACACGTTGACCTTTTCGCGTATAACAATGTGACTTAAGCTGTCCATTGTCGTACCACTGCTTATGCTCTACCTCTTTTTTTGTGTTCTTCTTAAAGTGTCTTTCCGCTAAGCTACCGCTAGGATACCAACGTCTACCTTCTTTAGGTTTATCGCCCTTAAACGAGCATTGAATCTGAACTTGACCATTATGATGCCATTGAAGATATTCTCCTTCTTTTTTACCTTCCTTCATCGTACATCTAGCTAGTAATCTTCCATCAATATGCCACTGTTTGCTCTCTCCTTCTTGCTTACCATTCTTAAAGAAATGACTTTCTTTAACCCTACCATTGATGTGAAATCGCTTAAACCTTCCATGTTTTTTTCCAGCGACATAATTACATTGTAGCTTTAATTGTCCGTTCAGATACCATTTCTTGAGGTCTCCATCCGCTAGACCGTTCCTGTAGTATCCGCGTTCCTTTCTTAAACCGTTACGATGCCATTCCTGATATTCTTCTTCCGCTTTACCATTTTTGTTGTATCGACATTGAACAAGCAAAGTACCGTCTTCTCCAAACTTTCTAAAAAGACCCGAAGTATTTCTTTGCCACACTTTACTTCGAGTCCCGTTTTTATGCCAACACGTCCATAGGCCTCTTGGTTCTAGATTAGGAGCGTATCTGGTATGAGTTGCGTGGAATTTAGAAAGTAAAGGCCAAATTGTTGTTGCATCCTTTGATAAATAACAAATGTATTCTTGTACTGTTGCAGGTAATTGATACACTGCGCCAGACCCTTTGGCTATCGTAATATTATGTTTACTACTATCAGAACGAGATACCGCGCTATTTTAAAAAAATACACGTGAGTATGCGTCAGAAGGCGTAAGGAAAGACATTTGAGGCGGACAAACAAAAACTAAAAAAAAAAAATAGAAACAAGAAGCAAAATTAGGAAATTCAAAAACGTGATTATCAGTACTGACCACGTGGTTTGAACAGGTTTATCACATGATATTTAAATAGTTTTTATAAACATTTGTACCTTTTAACTAAACGATTACGCTTTCCATTATTGTTTAAAGCGTTTGATGACCCTTTCTTTCCGTTTGGTATTTTTTTCCTCGGCGATGTATGGTTTTTTATGTTTTTGGTGTTTCTTAACTTCTTCGGCTCCATCTGTGCTTTCATTTAGTACATTAACGTTTTTTAATGATAAGATTTGTCTACTATTATTAAAAACATTGTGTACCTCCACCAAGAAGCAGTCAAATTAACAACCACACGTGATATTATTTTTTTTTCGCTGACGTAAAAGCGCAGGTTTCAACGAATGTCGGAGCAAAAACGCGAAATGAAAAGTTTTACGCTTTTTATCAACTTGTACTCATATACTATAAGGTAGTTCTCAGTCTCTTCGTGACATCTAAGACGTTATTAGGAGTAGTACCGAAAAATTCATTTAAAAACTGCATTATAGGCAATAAAACTAACCAAAAGGTAATATACACGTGGATTTAATGACAGTCTCCTGAAGGAGTAAGTTCAAAATAGTGCTATTTAAATTGCGTTGTCAATTAAATGCTATCGAAACTGCATTATAACTTCGCTAGAATAAAACAAATCTTGTTGATATTTACCCCAACAGCAGTACTGGATCGCTCTTCTCTCAAAAGCAATATTCTTGAAACAGACAAAAATAAACAAGGAAGTTCCAGTTTTCTTTTTGCTTTTGTTAGTACTACGCGAAAGGTATGTGCCTAGGTACTCAAAACATTGCCATGAATAATGTACAATCTCCTTATATATTGATTAGGCAAGAGCGTCCTTCAATCCAAAACACGAAGAAATGTAGCGTTAAAATGGTGTAAGCAATAAACAAAAACAATATCCACATGCGGAACGCGGACAAGTTTGTTTGAACAATCAAATGTTGCCATATTACGCGACAAATGTGCGAAGACAACAGTACTACGCAATATGGACTACTCAGGATTATTTTGAGATACGCCAGCTATTGCCATTCAGAGCTTCGCCTGTTACCAGGTACAATACTGTCAGTAGCATATTTCAAAACCAGTCGTTGTCGGTGATGCAGAAGCCCAATCGCCAGATCGAACAATTCTCTGCGGCAGTATTCTCCCAGTAACCCTGGTACCAGAACTTCAAAAAACTAGAACATCATGTTGCAACGTATTTAATTAAATTTTACATCTCTGCTATTTACAATGTGAGTACAACATTACAGTGAAGTGTTTCATTTTGATCATAGTGAAAAAAACACTACCACAGCTATAAAAATACACTTATTCGTAAGGGAGCTCTAAAAGCCAACACCCACGCAAACTTTTTTTTTGATTTGTAGTCTTCGTTAAGAGAACGTCTTTTCACTCGCGTAACGTTCACCGTACAAAAACAGTCCGTCTACAAAAAAACCTTGTCAGTTGTAAAAATCACAGCGTGTATTTTCATACCCTTTTTGAACTACATAGCGGCTATACAATAGCACACAATGAAAAACCAGAGCGTTGTGTTTTTCTAACTGCATTCTTTTCTGCTTGTGAAAGAGGCTTTATAACCATAACACTAATATTATCTAGACTGGTTCTTGCAAAAGCAACATCTCTACAAAAAAAAAAACATAAATTAGAAAAAAAACCCTCCAATCAAAACAAGCGTACCGTATACGCCGTGAAGCGGCTTCCAACTTATGATCTTTAATAAACGGTAAAGCGATGCGCGTAGCTTCTTCAGAGGACATCTAATAAAAACGTAAATAAACCATCAATAAAGCGCGTAAATTCAACATACAACATCCCAAACACCATCACAGGCAATTATCAAAAAGTCATCATCGCTGTCATCTGATGTATACTCAAACTCATAAATATCAGGTTGACATGTTATATAAGGTTCAAGCTCGAAGTCACCAAAAGCGCGCGAAACACCAAGAATACCATTTACGCGGCCAATGATTTTTCCATCTCTACCGACGGTGGTCACTACTTCACCTCCTAACTTGCGTATACGTTTTTCTTCATCTGCATCTTCTGGTTTATGGTCCTAAGAGTGGATATAAGAACAATGCTTACGTGGCATCACACAAAATATGGCGCAAGTAAAACTCTGTGTTTTGTTTCTGAAGAAAAAATTTCTCGGGGCTTGTACCTTTGTTATAGCCTTTGCTTCTCCATTTAAATGTAAAACTGCTCTACAATCACCAGCATTCGCAATATACGCTAGATGAAAAAAAAAAAAATTAGTTCTTTAACCAGACATCTTGAAATTACTCTCCGTGCACGGTTTTATTTTTTTTTGTGTTAAATAACGCCGATAGCGTTTGGTGTAAATCCAAAACACAATTGTGTTTACCAAGTTCAAAAAAATCGCCTTGTAGCGTACCCATATTATTAACAAAAAGAACAGCACAGCCAGTAGAACCGCCCAAAATTTTCTTGGCCTTGGCTTGCCTATTTACTTCTAAAAATGCTGCATTGAGAGCCTGACCAGGATCGTTTTGTTTAGGCAATATACTAGCGAGTACGGTTGGCAAAGTTTTACCAACAAATGTAGCCATAGTTGAGCCATTGTGTCCATCAAAAACGCCAAATAAATCTTCCTACACAATCGCTTTTAACAAAAACTGCAAAATCAAAAAAAATCACGAGAGCACGTGAAAAAATCTTAAAAGTGCACACTTACGTTCTTACGTCCGCGAAACTGCCCACATATTACCATTTCGTCCTCCATAGATTTCCTACGACCGACAGTATCCGCATATGATATAGTAAAGCGGCAAGACTGTGTGGTGACCTTTGGTTCGGGATTGTAATCAACGTCCTGGTTCGGAGTTTGTAACACATTAAAATTCATACTAAGTACCTCTTCACTGGCCAAGAAGCTTAGCGATTGGGCTGTGCAAAGACCCCCACAGCTCTTGGGTGGCTCCTCTATTATCTCATTGGGATCAAGGCCGATTGGTTTGCGTTCCCTTTGAACAGAAATTAAAACAAAATTCTTACCACACAATTTAGCGAAAATCTTTTTTACTTGAAACGTTTGGACAAAAAAACGAAATTATCACGTTTGTACCTTGCCATAAATGCGCCTCTGCGTCTACCTCCCGAATGCCGTTCTCTTCGCATTTTTTCTTGAGCTGCCTCTTCTTCAGCGGTCATGATGCGAGAAGTTCTAATTTCGTCGGTGTGCATAGGTGGTTTGGCGTCTAGGTGCGTAGTTTTGTCCTTTCCTTTGCGTGTGTGCTTGCTGATTTTTCCGGATTTTGATTTGCTGTCTTGTGGAGCTGACGACGTGTCCTTAGTTGACGTGGGCGTATCAGAGCTTTCTGGTTTATCATCATCATCTGATGTTTTATTATCAGCTCCTACGCCCTCCTCAAGGATACTGGTGAGGTCTAATATCGTTAGCAACCACAGCATACATAATGTGATTTTCACAAAAGATGATGGGCGCGTTAAGCTTGTCACCAAAAAGTAACGGTACAATTAGCTTTGGTGCAATACCTTCGTCAGTAATTGTTGGTGGTTCGTTTGACGCCGGTGAAGTGTTACTTTGTGCATCTTCGTCCTACGAGCAAAATAAGCATTGGAGCTAGTAAAGTACTCGAGTCTCCTTGTTCCAAAACATATTAAATTATAACGTTTTAATAATTGCTGTTGAGCTTATAGCATGGTCAATGTGTTCGCACCTCTAAACGCTCGTTACTATCTGCCGTTGGGGCGTAAAGAGGAGAAGAATTATGTTCTTTAGGGTAAGCACCTTTGATATCGGTTTCTACGTTTGTAGACATGCTATTGAATGAAATACAGGCGAAATTCGCAATATACTAAGCAGGAGTGTTTGTTGGAAGGGTTTTCAGGTCCTTCTGTTTGTAAATGATGTAAATTTGGCTGAGTAGGCAAGGCGCATCAACACCACTAGCGTTAACTGAGCTCTTTGTGCGGACCTATACCTTAAAATAAAAACTTAAGCCTTGAATTCCCTGGTTGGCTATTACGCTCAACTGTTCAAGTAGGTACGTAATGGCGTAATTTAGACGTAGAAATGTGAAAAAGGTAAGCCGTTTTTTTATTGCCACAAATGCTCGCAATTGTAATCAATACAAAGACAATGTAATCATTTAGGTTTTACAACAACATTGGCGACAAAGGTCGTGTGCGTGACATTCTATTATTGTCCAATGACTTAAATCAAAACCGAAATACGTAGCATGGCACACATGAGCGAAGACGAAATGCTGGCGATGGCTATTGCAGCAAGTTTATCAGCATCAGGGCGTACGTGTGGCGTTATTGGCCCTCTAACCTAAAGTTCTTGGCGAGTAATAAAATGTAGCGCCACCTCCGCGAGTGGTTGAAAGAGGAGAAGGAAAGAGATCTGTTGCAAGAAAAGAAGCAACAGTTCACGGTAAAGTGAAATTCTTTGAACTTCGCTCTATTGACACTCTGAACGTAGGAATGACAATACAAGTGCGCCTCGGTGATTTAACGAAGGAAGACGCAGATGTAATAGTAAACGCGGCAAACCAACGCTTGGATCATTGTTGTACGTACCAAGACAAGCTAAACACGATTTAAAGAATCCATACACAATTTGTATTAATAACGGACGTTTAGCCGGCTTGGCAGGTGCTATCGTTCGAGAAGGGTACGTAAAAGAATTGGAGACGTCACACCGATCCTAAAAACAAATAGAGGCCGAATAATACAACACGAGAGTGACGCCTACTTTCACAAGAACGGTCAACTAGATGAAGGCTCTGTAATGCATACAACGGCAGGCACACTGCCATGTAAGCGTGTCATACATGCCGTAGGCCCTGTATGGAGAGATGGAAAGTTTGGCGAAACAATCATTTTGGTAAGTTTTTTAAACAAAGCTGTTTAACGTTCTGTTTGTTTTCATTGAAGGCTTTCTTGCCGAAAAATATCTATCTACTCGTACGCGTAAATGAAAGAAAATACGTGAAGTGGAGTGGTCTCGCGTAGATAGCTAGTCGTCATTCAAAAAAACTTCATTTATTTGTGGTCTAAATAGCTTTTCATTGACTAACAATACTGCCAGCAACTGGCTATAAGAAATATACTTGTTCTCACTGACGAGCTTGGATACGCATCCGTTGCCATACCAGCGTTATCCACAGGCATTTTTAGATTCCCAGTACGTTTTTTTCATGTAAATTTAATGAAAAAAAATGAAACTATACTTCTTCGAGTAACACTGTTTTTTTAGAAAGAGCTATGCGCTCAAATCATGTTTAATACTATTAAAGAATATGCAAAGAATAATCCCCAAACAAAGATTAAGCTTGTAAGGCTTACAAACTTTGATGAAACGACTGTACAAATATTTGAAAGAGAATTCCATGAGCAGTTCCCAAGCGAACAAACAGCAAGTGTAAAGGATAAACAAGAGCCAGAAGGAACCAAAAGTACTCCAGAAGAAGCAACTAATGCTAAAGATGCTGATACGGGTGTAAAAGAGACTAAAAAGGAAGACATGTTAATAGATGTAACAGATGATGACGAAGATGCAGAATTAAAAGTAGGTGCTTGATTTTTTTTTTTTTTGAAAACAGCTTTGTTTACTCATGTGTAGTTGGCGCTCCAGTTATCGATGCAATAATACATAAACGCTACTTTGTAGTTCAGAAAAATAAACAAATAATCTGGATTGTTATGTGCCTTTGTTTTATTGCCAACACTCCGTCTACAGCAGTTCATTGTAGGCTTGTTTAAAATCATGGCGAAATGAGAATACTCTAGTACCCTCTCAAAGAAAATGAAATCCGACAAAGCACTTCCAGATCTGAGTTAAGCAGTGTAGTTCTTGCAGCACTTACAACAAGGACTGAAATCCGTCTACGTTCTAGCACCATCAGGTTCTGAATTGATTTATTCACCCTTGTATATTCGTTGCTGGTAGGAAAATGGTGTGTATGCTATTACTTAACAAAGGAGCAATAGTCATCAACATGAATACCACACCTGTAAACATTGTTTAGTAAAAATAGAAGGTAGAAAGTATCATTCAATGAAGTGGTTCGTATTAATACTTTTCAGTGTGTTTACTGTGTAGTTACATGTTTTTTTTACTCTCCTCTGACCATCTTATCAACAAGAACAGCGGCTGCATCAGGGCAGCAATTATTGACATTTGTTGAGCAGCAGAATACTCTTCTAGAAATATTACCTCCTTTTCCATCAGGAATGTTGCATTGAACATTTCTACATCCGCCAATATGTGCTTGAATACGATAATCAAGTGGGCCTGGAAGCGGAGAAGAGTGTTCTTGAGCTTGCTCAAGTGTTTCATAAGTTTCTCCGAGCTCAGGCAAATAAAGATCACAGCGAGAACAACATCAGGGTATTCATTGAGTTGTTCGTCAGATAATCGTCCATCAGTGTATCCGTATCTTGCTCTGCCTTCTTCTGGTTTGAAAATTACGACGTTGACACATGCACATACTGTAATGAATATAGCAAGTGTTGTTAAGGTTTTTGAGAGTTGCATAGTTGGTATATGTTTCAAGGTGTTGTGTTTATGGTATGAAAGTTGTTGTTTTGATTTATGGATCGAATTTTCGGGATATTGCAAAGTCATGCTTTGTTTTTTCTTCTCATGAACATTGCGCAAATATCATTAACTAACAATATAGAATTTGAGAAACCAAAAACGTTTCAGGAGTTGCACGAGGAAAACGTTCAGGAGGAAAGCAAAATTTCAGTGAAAGGCTGTAAAAATTAGGACACCACATTAACCTGAACAACACCGACAGTTGGTGGAACATGTTATCTCGCACAAAATATCTAGCTATTCTTTTCGCACTTCGACTCTGTATTCGTCTAAATGTTACAATTCAAATAAGAGGAAAACAAAGAAAGAATGCAATTATTGACTGTGGTTGTAGGGACATCAAGTTGTTTATTTAAATTCTACATTTATAGTAGTTGTACCTTCATCTAATGTAAGATCAAAATATACTACTTTATGGTGTAATTCAGTAAGTTGAGGAGGTGGTGGATTGTATTCGAACATAGCCAACGACACGTCACTTGGTCTATGAACTGTTACTGCCATTGTTTCACCTCCCAGTGCGAGAGTGGCAACATTACCGCTAGACAACAATAAGGTTGATGGTTATGATTTAAAACATACTCAATCTTCACATCAGCAGTTGTATGAAACCTCCATCTGATGGTTTTTGTTTGTGGGTTTTTAATGAAAACATCTTGAACGTTTACTATGTGAGATTGTTTATCCAAGGTGACTACGGGGTAATATTAAGAAAAAGGTATTATGGGTTTTTTTTTTTGGTACATGTTCGGGTGTAAGATGATACATATTCTTCGTATGCATTTGATAAATCAGTCGTAGCTGTAACACTAGTATTAGATGGTTTGTATTCTGTTATTTTCGCTTGAGTTATTTTAGGATTCGTCCACTGTCCGTTGAATGAAGGCACATTATGACCTGACGCATTACATCTGCACAAATAAAGTTATATTGAAAGTAGAGTGAACAATCGCCAGGGCTAATTAGTTGCAATAAGATATAGTATCTAATTACCTGTAATAACTGAAGCGCTTGGCTCCAAAATACTCTGGCAAGGAGTAATTTCCACTACCCAAATCTTGAATGAATCTAAAATTAGGTTTAGTTTTTAGAGGTTTTTTTCTTCCTCGTTCAAAAAAACCATGAACAACTACCTTTGCCCTTTTTTTGTTATAACAAAATTGCCCAAATCCATATGCTGATGTGTCTTGGTCGTGTCACCACCCTTAATTGCCAAGTACATGGCATCACTCGTCCTAGTAGAACATCAATACCTTTTTTACGATTTTCAGCGAGATTTTTTTTCTTTACCATCCAGTGCGCATATCCACCACATCAACTGCTTTAAAATGACTCTCAAGAGGTAATTCGTTCCAGTCTATCTGAGAGAAAAAAATGAGAATGGAAAACAGTAAGAATAATTCTTACTTTATGAGATGCGTATAAGCAATGGAATTCTGAAGGTAAATTACGTCTACATTGTTATTCACAAAAGTGGAAAGAAGACGGCGATTATAAACTTTGGGATAAGTCAGGACAATTGGTCACGTTCAGTTTCTTTAAAAATGACAAGACTGAAGTTTGCTATGAGTGCACTATTGATAGTAGTAATAGTACAACCAGCTAAGGCATGTATGTGTGTACAAGTACAATCCTTTGTACATTTTATTTAATGACAATAAAAAAATCTGTTCAAGATTTTTTTAACCAACTGCATTCTTCTTTTTAGTCGGTAGTGCGCCGTCAGTTACTACGATACTGGGTCCAAACATTTTATGTAGGTTTTCTTCGCACAGTCAACTTGAATGGTCGCCATTTTGTTGGAAATTTCTCAAGTCAACACGCAACGGAAGCAGTGTAATATCAAACTTGTTTGACACTTTATAAAGAAAAAAAACATTCAATACTTGTATTAAAATAATGAACTTGGCTCTCGCTACAACGCGTACGTTAATATAAACATACCGTATTGTTGAATTTACAACGGTTTTTCTTAAATAGTTGTTTTTTTATTCGCACTGGGCGCAAACGCTTTACAGTGCCCCAAACTCATGAAAAAATGTGATGTTAATAACATACAATTCTGCTGTCCTACAGAAACAGTATGCATCGCTGGAAACACTGGACAGTACTGCTGTGATACCAAAACACATTATGCTTGTCAACAAAAAGGTGAGAATCAAAAAAAACTACCTCAGTCAATAATAAACCCACCTTAGAATCTCATTATGGCGTTTGCTGTGGCGAAGAAGAAACGTGTTGTTTTGGAGCTGGTACATAATCAAACACGTTTTTTTTTTTGACACGTGATTTAGGAGGCGGAACTTGTTGCCCGAAAGGATTTACTTGTTGTAATTCCATGTGCTGTAATGGATCATGTATTGAGGGTTTGTGCACGTCAACTACTGCAAAATAAAGTTTTCTCAGTAGACAGTAATAGCGAAAGAAAAGCCGTCTGTAAAACGCGTTGCGCGATCCAATAGAAATGTAACCAGGGTTCCAAATGTCGTTGCACCTGCGTAACACACATAGAGCCAGATTACGTAAGCATTCCACACATGCTTATCGGCTTTAAAAGATGCTGTTAAACAAGGTAGTGGAGTGTGAGAGCATAAAATTACGTTGTAAGCACGGAAAAAAGTACTTACTTAAAAGCAAAAACTTGTTGCCTTAAAAGGAAAGTAGCAACATAAACTCTTTGAACACGGTTTCATGATGCCTGCACATTACACAGCCTTTTAATTGTTCCAAATATGTAGGAACTGAAGTTATAAGTGTTTTACAGCGTTTAGTGGCTAAAAAAGTTAGTTGCTCTTTAAAATCAAAGAACAATACTATACAAGCGTTATTCGTGCGTAGAATATGCGTTTCCAAGCATAAAACGCTGTTTAAAACAAAAAGGCAAGAAAAAGGTGTAATGCCAGGCAATGCCATCGATATTCTCTAAACTATATAAACAGATCATATACTTCTGTTTATACATTGTCACGGTTTGGACCGTTTTGGCCCTAGCCTTTAATATTGGTTTTACGAAAAATTCCAGCTGTAGAAAACTGGACCATTTTTAAAAACACATAAATGTGCCAGCTAAAATACATCACTTGCAACGCATGTGAGTATATCGGTGGCAATAACTGAGACGTAAAATTGATTGTTTGATAACTTTGGGAAAAAAAAAATGTAAGTGAGTACTTTTGGTGCAAACGCTATTGGCATGTGTATTTTTTCAATTGATCATAGTGGCACCACTATGCCATATACTCATTTTCTAATGAAGAAAAGTGTAGAACATAACATATAACATCAGTGTAGAATAGTAAACCTTTTGTTTCATCAAATATCATTCAACAAACTCCCACATTTGACGCACTTTATTGTGCGTTTACTTTTCAATAACATGCTTTGAGGCTATTAAATACGACCATTGACACCTACTCAAAGTGATGAAAACATAATTGATAATGTGTGCAATAAGTATAACTTAGCTAAACAATGCTTAAAAAGTCACAAAATTAAACTATTTTTTAGAGTCATTGTAGGCTACATCACTGTTAGTGAATGTTTCATACTCTCTATATATTATTCACAGTATGTATGGCTACTATTTACTCAAGCGTCAATAATAAAAAACTATTTTTAACATCAAAATAATTTTGTTTTAAAAGTGGAGTGCTTACATAATCTGGCTCTAGGTAGGACTCTTGTACACAGTGGAAAACAACAGCACGCGAAGCAATGGTTCACTTAAACATACTGATTTTTTCGCACCCAGTATCGATCATAATGAACACTAAGCACCTTGTGTTTGTTGTTGTATTGCTGTCATTTAGAAGTATGTTACCTTCAACTATAAATACGGTATAGCCAGCTAATAAATGTACACAGTAGCATCTGGTTTGGAGTTGAATGAGTGGGGTAATTTGCGTGCTCTAGGCTTTGAAGGTGTGCTTGAGGATACTGATCAAGACATACGTGATCCAGTTATCGCAACTGGTTCATTACCAGGTAAAGGGGATGTTGTATGCATAGCAGTGCGTATCGCTAGTACTGTAGATGGATCCCTGGCAATTTCTGGGTTCGCTGTAATGATGGGAACAAGACAAGGCAAGAACACGTGTTTTATTAGCTGCTTTTTTCTCGCTCTTTGCGATATTAATAAACAAGTTGTAGAAATATCTGGTGGAACAGCAAGTGTAGTTAGAATAACAGCGAGATCAGCTTTTGTACAAGTTATTTATGGCAAGGATGAATTTGCGATTTTGAGTCGAGATACAGTTGCAACTTCAAGGTATACAATGTTTCTCCGCTTTGTTAGTTATACTGGAGGAGTACGTGCTGCAAAGCTTCCATAGTGTTAATTTTGCATAGGATTTGACGGTGTCGGATCCTCTTGAACTACATACTGGGACAACAGTGTATGATGCACAGTTAGGCTTTACATTTGCAAGACGTAAGTGACTTAACTTGTTAAGTTATCAGTACTAAACACGTGCACTTTAGCTACGAGTACTTACTTGATTGTGAGAGAATCATATTTTCCTATTTTTGTAAATGCGGACAAGCAAGTTAAAAAACTGAACACTAACTGTACATTACAACAACTGATTAAGGTACTTTTAACTAATCAACACTTAGTTATTCCCTCCATGACTTTACCAGTCAGAGACACAACAGCTGTTGCTATGGATGAGTGCTTCCTTTTCTTATTTCACAGGGGTAGTAACATCGAAACAAGGACAATCACTTCTCCATACACAGAGGTAAATAACAAAAAAGCTCTTTTGTTTACATGTCTTTAACTTGTGATTAGATGATGGACCTTACATCTAATAGAGGTGTCACAACTCACTTCTTTCGTGATGTCGCTTATGACCCTGTTTCAAAACAAGCTGCTGTGTTGTCATATTTATTTTTAGATACAGTGCGACTGACACAGCTTACGCTAGACTGTTTTGATTCGCGACAAGTCCCTAAAAAAGTTCACGAAGATGTTATTGCAACAGACATAGAAATTGATTCAAAAATCTAACAACGTAGTCATAGCTCCGGCTGCAAATGATAGTAAAGCATTTATAGCATCTGTAATAAGAACAAGTGGGCGTAGACAGACACTTCTGTTCTCCATCACAAGTGAAAACAATCACATTACAAACATCTTACCAAATGAACCTTATCAACCTGTAACTCAGGACTTAGCTTGGATACCCGAGAGTGGAACTAGATGCGGTTTAGGTGTGGTACGTGCTATCAATACTCATATTAATTCTAATTATAAATAAGGTTGTAACCCAAGGATCAACGACTGTGTCAATTTTTTTTGCTGATGAAACTTACATATGCCCACCTCCACCCACAGCGCCGCCACCATCAGATCCACTCACTACAATTCCCCCTTCTACACGACCGCCAACGAAAACAACTATTGCTAATCCAGTGACTACGCCATCACCAAATCCAATACATACTCCGTCAACTGCAGGACAACCCAGTAGTTCGAACTCACCTGCGCAAGCAGGTGTTCCTAGCGAAGAGCCAACAACCAGTAGCCCTGATTCATTCACACCTCCGTACAATAGTACTCAACTATCTAGTGCAGTTGTATTAGAAAGTAGCATTGGTCTGCTTTGTGGATACTTGTTAGTCTGCCTTATCATATAAACAATAAATTGCATCAATTGAAGTACAGTACCTAAAAAGTCTTTGTTTGGTCAAAAATTCAAAAAATAAGTTGAAAATGAAAATGAAAGTTCAAGCCGCTTTTCTTCTCTTCTCCTCTTTCATCGTTTTATCTGCATCTCAATGCGCTTGGCAAACACAACCAACAGTATGGAACACTGTTGGTAAATTCGTTCTTTACAAAATAGATCAACCAAACACGCACGTGATCCTCTGTTACCACCTGTTCACTCTTTGTGTCTAATGCTTGTTTTTCTCCTTTTTTAAACAACTTGTTTACATTTCTGTAGTCCTACTCTTCTCTCAACACAGTTGAGTCCTCCAGCAACACCAACATCATACAATAACTGGAAGAGTTGGGTACTGAAGACTTTTTCATCTGCAGTTGACCCTCTTGACCAACGAGCACTTCTCGAAGTACGCAAACGCACCAAACGTACAAAGAAAGTAAAACACTAACTTGAAAAAAAAAGAGACAACGTAAAATCTTCGCTGGTGCTGGATTGTCAACCAAAAATTGGGCTCCAAAATGAAAGATTTCCATTAGATAAGAATCCTTCTGAGTTTGGCACATGGGTTCTTCAAAAGGCACGTGACAAAATAAAAAAGTGCCTGGAAAACGTAGCACAATTTGACTTGCGTAATGTTTAGGGGAATGATTGGCGCCTTTATGTACAACTAGGACCTGATGCCAGCGTTTCTCCAACATCACAAATCACAAGTGCTGTAAGCGCAGATATCAGATCAGGATACACTTTTGTTTCATTCCTTCACCTTCACCCTTTCTTTCCAAATTTACCAGGTGACATCGCTGGAACATGTGTGCCAAGCGATCCTGACTTGAATACATTCAAGTACTTCATGCAAAACGAGAACATGAAAAACGCATGGATCTGTAACGGCGTTTCAAGCTTCAAGTTTCCAATGACTCAATTGAATGTCTTCCTATCCGGTTCTTTGACGGGAGTAAAGAATACCACCAATGGATGTCTTGATTGTTTCCCAGACGATCAAAACATTGTAGATCTCACAGCAAGTAACGGCCATGTAGACCCATTATAAAACAAAAACTCGTTACTGGCACTTTTATTTCTTATTTCGAACCTTGAGCCATGATGTCTGCGTCTGACAGACCAAGTACCACCTTTGGGAACGTAGCTTACATATGTTCAGACTATGGCCTGACATAGTTTCAAGCTGAAATACACACACGATACTGTTTCAGGCAAGTCAACAAAATATCTAGTACTAGTACATTTGTCTCTGAATCGGAATCAATTGACAGTCCGTTTTCGTTGATAACCTTTGAGACGAAATGGTTTCAATTAAGCAACAATATCCCATCCAGCTCCGAATTCTTTTCAAGAACACATGACTGATTTCCAATCAAAAGAGTAGCTACATTGATATTGCCCCTGTATGGATAGGTGAGGTGATTTTTTTTAATAATTATTTATTGAAATACATGTTCCTTTTGCGATTAGTACTCTCGCAAGGATATCTTTTTTTGAAAAAACTAAAGTCTTAAACATCTTGATTACATCAAGATGGTTACCAATACTTTATGACCTTCCTGTTGTGATAACACAAGGTGAATTTTTCACGTGTTCTCCACCTATCATAATGCGTATTTCGTATTCAGAATTTTGTTCTGTAGGTGTGAAAGAAACTGAGCAATTGCCTTGTTTGTAAGGATTAACATTACTGCTTGGGTCAGCTGCATTCTATCGTACCATCTTGATGATCTCTCAGTTTAACACCTTTGAGTTTATTTCCTTGGCCATCAACATCAAGACTAGCACCACCTGGGGTTAAACAAATTGTGAGCTATTGCAAAGATTGCTGTGTAATTTGTTCCAAACTGTACCATTCAATACAGAAGCTCCGTTCATATCCTTTACTTGGATAGTTATAGTTACTTGTTCATTTGCTTTTGCGTGCTTAGAATAGAAAGCTTCGGAATGTGTAGCATGTGCATGTTTAACTGAATTCATGTCAGCAAATTGTTGTACATTTTTTCTCAATAGAAGTAACGTACTCTCGGAGCAGCTGACCTCAACATTTTGAAAATATGTATCTGTACCAACAAGCAAAGAGAATATGTGCTTTACCGGCTTTGTTGGCATAAATTCAAAAGAGTAAGAACAATCCTACACAGGAATAAGAATATCTTAGAGCAAAAAACAGTTGTTGGATAAAGCGGACGGCCGTACTCTATTATCTGAAGGTGTTATACGCATACGTGATGGTTCACTAAAAATCCAATTTATTTCATCTACTGGTAGCCTTCGAGACCTTCCCTATCAGTGGTTCAGTTTTCAGCAGAAAAAGTTGCTTTGATTTTAAACCGTTTTTTTTTTGGGATATCTTACCGTCTCATCCTTTGACAGTACAACCCATCTTGCTTTTTGACCAACGAACATCTCAGTAGGTCCCATTAAGGACAAATGACGTTCCTTTTATAGACTTTAGACGATAGAAATAGAGAAACAATTGCCGTTTCTCAAAAAACCAGTAAAACCAAAAGCGTACGCCTCTAAAATCGCTGAGAGGCGATTCAATACTGTATTTTGCCATTTCTTCTTCGTCTCTGGCGCTAAGAGCCCCAGATATATCGGATAGAAGCTTAGATAGATCATTTCCTACACTGGCGCTATCACCTGTACTTTTGGGTACTAAACGAGGCACAATAGGTGTAACAACGCGTGGAGATGCCTGTGGAGTGATACTACCACCATAAGTACTTATTTCTGCAACGAGTTGCGCTAGTTCGTTTTCTATCATGTCGCTATCATCTTAGACGCATGATTAGAAATAGAAAGCAAAAGTATAATAAACCGAACCAGCTTTTACAACAGGAGCAGCCTTTTCTTGCTTCTCTACGCGAGGAGATTCCAATTGTGATATTAGTGAGTCAATATCGTCCATTTCAGTTGTTCTAATTGCAAAAATAAGAATGCAGCGAGGCTGCGAATAAAAAAAGTCCAACGAAGTCCACACAAGACCCTAGCACAAAAACACCACAAAACGATTCACTTTTTCGGCACTTGTTGTTAGCGAGTCTACACAGCAAAGTACATTAAACGACACAATAGTATAAGGCTTAATTATAAAAGTTGCACACGTGCTTTGTTTTTAGTTTTTAGTATCTATTGCCTTGTCCATCCCAAAACCTGTGCTCACCTGCTTGTACTCCTTGTATATAATAACAGCGCTGCCATATTTGTCCATTAGTATGCCAATATCTTAGTACACCGTGAACTCTACCGTTAACGTAGTTGCATTGTTCTTTTAATTTACCATTTTCATGCCAATGTTTGTATTCTCCTTCAGTCTTACCATTTATTAGACAATACTTCTTTGCCAAGTTGCCATTTTCATGCCATTGCTTGTATTCACCTTCTATTTTACCCTCTACATAATGATATAGGGCTGCTATTTTATCGTTTTCATGCCACTCCTTGTACTCTCCTTCTCTTTTATCATTTGCAAACTCACACTTCACCCTTACTTTGCCATCAATGTACCACCTCTTGTATTCTCCATGTAGTTTACCCTCTTTGTATTTGCACTGCTTCTTCAGCTTCTCGGAATAAGTACCAGTATGCCACTCCTTGCTTGCTCCGTGCAGTAGACCATGATTGAAGTACTGTTGACAAGCCAGTACTCCGTCTATTCTCTTCAACCACTTACCATTTTTGTTCAAGTCCTTATCAAACCTTGTTGTAGACGCCGCATATTTTGACATTAGAGGCCATTTAAGATATATCTCATTGTCCAAATCAATAATATCAAGTTGCAGCTCCACAGGAAGGTGTAAAACGCTGTAGTGCTCAGCAAGCTTGACGGTACTAGTCTATTTGAGGTGATTTAGTTACGTAAAGTTAGCTAGTAATGCAGTACCTTTTTATAGTGTGCCATCCTTTATTTATGATGGACACAGCCGTTGTGAAACGATAGTGTGCCATAGTGGTGAACTAACCAAAACCCTTTAACACAACAATCAAGTCCCTTTCTTTTTAAATATATATAAGGCTCCTGTGTAGGAAATACCATTAAAAGAATATCCAATACCTAGAATGTATTAGTAAAATTTTCTTAGAATTGTTAATGTCTAGATTTCGTTGCATAAACCTCAAGCATCTAAAATATAGCGCAGGTACACTTTGGTTGTAACCAAAACATCCAATTTAACAAAAACAATACAACCACCCAAACAATCAATCCTACACTGAAAGCCAAAGGATAATACTTGAAACGTGTGACAAAGACAACTGTTGCTCGATTATGTCATGGTAAAGGAGGCCGATGCTATTCAAAGCGTACACGAAAGTATCGTAAACAGTTGTGTAGAAGTGAAGGTATCAAAGCACTCAAGGGCGTTTATAGTATTTATCTCAAAGAGTGTAAGAACCGTGGTACAACAAAACTGGGGTCAGACAACACAATGTCACTAGCATCTTTAGTTAACTTACAATTTGTACTTTATTTAGGATTCCATGTAATGCCTAACGCTTCAACAGCTTCCTTTGTAATTGCTGTGTTTTCTCCATTGATGTCTATTGATTTGAGAAACTTCAAGTGTGGAAGACAATCACTTGTTATTCCTGGACAATTGAAAAGTGTAAGATGCTCCAGATGTACTAACTGCTTTAACCCTTCGTCTGTTATAAAAGAAAAACTTATGTCAAGATGTTTGACCTTAGTCAAACATTTAATGCCGTCATCTGTAACATAGGCACCCACATAAATATGAACTATAGGTACATTACCAAGATGTCTAAGCCATGCGTCATATGTTCGACCAAGCACTATTGTATGTACATCTTTAAGAGCTTTTATCCCTTCAACAGTAATGTTATCACAGTTGTAAACATCTATTGTGTGTACACCACTGAGCGCTTTCAATGAAGTGTCTGTTACATTTGTTGAGCTCAAGCTAATACTATGAATATTATGCTTTCCTCCTTGTGTCAGTAAGACGATATCTCTATCTGTAACCTTTGTATACCCAAAATCTATGGTATGAACGCCAAAAAGGCATGATATGTCACTTTTTGATAGCTTCAAACCCCAAACAACATTAATTTTAGTGTTTTTAAGTAAAGGACTGCCTTTGAGAACAGAGAAATCAGGTATCCATTTCAATTTAATACTTTTGAAGCCGATATTGTAGCGGATGATGTTATTGAATAGATGAGAGACTATAGAAGCTCTAATACGCTGTTTTTTATCCAAGTAGGTTAAAATATGTGTTAACGTCTCTGGCGGAAGCTGTTGAAGCGGTTTGATTTGTTTTATTTCATGTAAGTGACGTTTTGATGACATAAGGTCAGCTATTTCGTTTTTTACTAGATTGACCCACGTTGAGCACTTTTCATGTTCCGACATTTTAATGGTCTATTGCGGAAGGGTAGCGACATTAGTGTTACTAGTCATGTCGACAATAGATTTCCGTCAGGAAAACAAGCAAAACAACCATTGGTGGTATTAGTTTCTCCGATAAAAGTACGTATGGCCGATTTGGACGATTTTCAATAGAGTCATGAAACTTGGCGGAAACGCGTTACAGATCCATGCGTTACGTTCTCGGTTTGCACGTATATCTTGAATACACCCAGATCGCCACCACTTGGGCTACATGTTCCAGCAATGGCACCTGGTAAATTTGGAAAGAAAGGGTGAAGGTGAAGGAATGAAACAAAAGTGTATCCTGATCTGATATCTGCGCTTACAGCACTGATGTTGGAGAAACGCTGGCATCAGGTCCTAGTTGTACATAAGCGCATTCCCCTAAACATTACGTAAGTTAGATCTAATATGTCAACCAGACTTTCTCTTTCGAAACTGTTACAGAGCACGTGCTGCGTCAAATTGTGCTACGTTTTCCAAACACTGTATTTACGTTTTTACACGTGCCTTTTGAAGAACCCACGGCTTAAATGTCATATCAGGTTCCACCATACTCCAGAGTGAGCGCTAATACGTTTGGTATAGCATAGTGGTTAGTACGCAACACAAACAGACGGAATCTTATTTTCCGGAATTGTTTCATTTCACTACCTTGTTATTCATATGAAATCTCTTTGTCGCTGTTGTCATTGATGTGTTAAGGGAGCAACTCGTGTAAGAAGTTATAAAATCTCCTTTCTGGTAAAACTCCACAAACGACCTTGTACATACTCTAGGTCCTATTCTACGCGTAAATAAGCGTATGAGGCCTAGCCACTTTTATCCAAGAAAGTTTGTTGTCAAATTGATGATTGATGCTGTGCCGGATATCAGATGATAACTAAATGCAAAAAAACGCAAGTGGAATTTTTTTCTGAATAATAGAATAATTAGGAACACACTCTATTTTTGGACCAGGTTTTAGCTAACCAAAAACAAAATTGTACCAACATAACAAGCAAAGCATAACTTGCAATGAATTACAGTGGACATGCATTTGTTCTCGTTGCCATCATTATCGGGTTGGCCGCAACACAAACCCCTAACGCCTTTATAAATTCTGATCCCAGTGGAATCCAAATACGCATGATTGCAAACGATAACATAGTTGTACACTGTACGTATCACAAAAAAAGTATTTATATTTTTTTAACAAATTATCGTAGCATGCTCAATCCCAGGGGTAAGAACAATGACATACTTGCCTTCTAAAAACTTGCTTTTTGTTGCAACACCTCAACAAAACCCAATAGCCTCAACCCTCCTTATTATGGACCCTTATACATGTCAAATACAAGTACGCACGTCTTTCAAGAGAATTGCAACGTTCAAATACTCAAAGTCGGCTATCGCTCCTACATTTGTGTTTTATTTTCTAATTCTACCGAGAGCGATAGCCTTGGTCTATGTAACCTCAGTTTCAAGCAAACACAATACTAAAACTAACTATAGGAGGAATGCAATTTGAGCTTCGGGTTCTCTTCAATAAGCGTAGATCCAAACACTGAGATACTTTACGCCATTAGTAGTGCAGCAAATGAAATCGGAACTACGTTTTTTACCGAAATAGACTACTCAACCTGCAATACGACTGATATCACTTTTTCCCTTGCCTGTGAAGCTAATTTAACTGCCTCAGGATCAGCGCGTGCGTCTCGATTACATTTGCTACGTTACAAAACGAGTATTTCGCAAAACAATATTTTTTATTTTCTGAAATTCCTCATCTCCTTTTTTGGAAAGACTACAGGTTGGAAAACTGCCGGCTACGTTTTTTTCGTTTCGTTTATTTTCGTACTTTACAAAAGAGTTAAACGTATTTGTACTTTTATGTTCCACTACTAATTGCTTTCAATCTATAGTCGTGTTTAGCGATTCAACACTGGTAGCAAGTAGTATTAATGGATTAATATCAGTTATTCCTTCTTTTAATGCACCAAATTGTATTGCATCTTCTACAACAGGCACTCTCGCAATACCTTTTCCCCCTGTTGGTATGTGTTTGTAATGTCTTAAGTTCCTTTTTTTTTCTGATTTACTCTTCTTAGCACTCGCTTTTATTTCAGATGATGAAGTGGTTACATCGTCTATTTTCGGCTTCAGCAAATTTAATATCAACACAGGAGCAATATCAGACTACTCCACAAGTATATCAAATGGACTTATAATCACATCAATGTTCTATGATGTGTCAACAACAATCGCTCCTTTTACTACTGCATCACCTAGTACTGAAGCACCCACTCTACAACCTACAATAGCTCCAGATGGAGGTGTAATAGATGTATTTATCACTGGAAGGGGAGATACAGTACAAGACCAACCAGGATTTGATTATCGAATGATTTCAAACACAAATGTTATTGCTGGTGGTAAGTTACTGTTGTTTTCTACCTTATTTATTAATCCTTCTACCAGGTTGTTCTACACCAGGTCTGGGTAGTATTCCAAGTGCACTAGCATATAGCAGTGCTATCGATAAAGTCATATACATCAATTTAAATAGTAGGATATTCACGGTTGATCCTTACACATGTGAAATCGTACGTTGCTTTTTTGCAAACATTTTGTTGATCAGTGAAAAATTGTTTATGTATTAACTTCCTTGAATAGGATAGGACTTGCACTGTTGTCGCTAATACATTTGGTTTGATGGTAGATGCAGAAAGTGGACGGATTTTTGGTGAGAGTTTAGGCCCTGTCATCCTAGAAATTGATATGGAGACCTGTGAATATTCTCATCATTGCAACGACCAAACAACACTAGCGTCTGGTGGTACACTACAACTATTAGTTACAAAAAGCTTTTTTTGCTAAATTGTGTTAGGTACAATTATCGGTGACGTTCTGTATATTGCTGGTACTAACCAAGTAACTCAAGCAACTAATTTTATGGCTGGTTCATGTTTGCCCAATACTTCAGCATCAATCCCCAATTGTGAAATGGCAGGTACGTCAATCAATCATTTTTTTTTACGTTCTCAAACTTACAATTACCTTAAAAGGTATCACACCAATATCAAGTGATGTTCTTGTTGGCTCTTGTAGAAATGGCAACTTAGTACACATCAACGCTACAACACTGTCTGTCATCAAAACAGAAGAGAATGTTACTGTCAGTTTGGGAATCTCTGCTTTCAAATACAACCCTCCTCCACCGCCAACTACTCAGCCACCACCTACAACTTTGCCTCCAACAACACTACCTCCCAAACGACTCTAACCTACAACAACTCTACCTCCAACAACGGCATCGCCT
>JALMLS010000244.1:0-56927 GCA_038496445.1 Trichosphaerium sp. ATCC 40318 | reverse complement strand
GTCAAAAAAAAAAAGAAAAGGTGAAAATTTGTACAATAAATCACCTTGTTTTGTTTTAGCTAAGGGAGTGTTTTTCAACACACCATTCTCGTACAAGTGACATTGTTTATGAGCTTGGTTGTTTCTATTTTTAATTAAACCTTGAAGAACTATCGGTACGCTACACAAGCCACGCGCACTGTGAAAAATAAAACTTTACAAAAATTATACGCCTTCACTTGTTATTTATTAGTTTTCCTTCAGTGTCAACGTTTACATTTTTTGAAAAAAAAGATAGAATTATACAAAGGGGGGGGGTACAAGAATGCGTGTGTTGAAAAACACTCTCAATTATCATTGAAACATCCCATAATTGCTACACAAGTGTATAAGTAAAGATTGTAAAATAAGCAACAGACTTACCTAAGGATTGCACGTCTTCAGTAGGATTTGACGTCATTATTGATGCCAGCGCAGCACAATCGTTAAGCAGGCCCTGTTTATTTTCACGTCGGCCGTGAACCATATCGCCTCGTTTGTTTGATATTTGGCGCAAAAGCGAGTATACCTTAGTAGGCTGCTTGCGATTGTTGAGCATATGAACGACCAGCAGATGCCACATTTTTGAGTCGTGAATAAATAGTCTATACCACCCGCAAATGTCTAAGCCACAAAGCAATGGTAAGTCATCTGGCAAGTGCTTTTGAAAGCACATAATAGCCTTCAGAAACGATTGGCACACCTCTCTCATCAAGAGGAAGTACCTATACGAAAACTCAATGTCAAAATTAATTGACCTACAAAACTCCCTGGTCAGGAATTGTGCATTCTTGAGGTTAAACCTAATGGCTGTGAGTGCGTTGCGTGCGCGTACAAAGTAAGAGGTAAAAAGAAAACAAGCAACAACAGGAGATGTTTTGGAAATGAAATACAAAAAAAAAAAAAAATACTGTCGTTTTAAAAGAGTAAAAAAGGTACGTACAGCTGTTCATCACGGTAAATATAGTTAATTTTGTGACCTAACAAATAATTAGTTTGAGGAAAGACTGGAAAAAAAAAAAAAAAAAAAAAACAAAAAGTAAACGTACACTCTAAGGTCCTGTATCTGTGCTGTGACACTACTGCACCAAGGGAAAAAGATAATCTTTTAACAGCTTGGAGCGCCTCACTATGTGAGCATTTGGCGCCAAAGAAGTCTTCCAGCATTTCAAACTGAGCTTGAATAAATGCTGGTCTGTTTACAAATTTGATGCACAACTTCCAGGCGCCAGTGTCCAACCACTCTTTCAACTTCATCAGCATAACAACACGGACCAAGTAAGGAAAAGGAGTTCCCAGCGTTACGTCAACTATAACGGCGAGATAGAACGCTATCTCTGAAAAGTCAGAGATACAAAATCTAGGCGCAAAATTTAGTGTTTTTTTGCAAAATAATAATAATTGAAAAAAAAAATTAATTAAAAGGGGTCGTACATTGCAGTGGGCCGTTGACGCTTTGGCGTCCTGCAGCTTTCGGTACTGCTGCGGTTACGTTTCCTTTTCTTCTTACTCTAAAATAGCCTGTGTCAATGTCTAAACATTACTATACTACTACTACTACTACTACGTACTTGTTGAAGTGAACGTTGAGCGTGAAAAGTATCACGAGTGGTCATCTTAGCTTGTGTTTTGAAAAATTAAGAAATTTACTTGTTTTTTTGATTTTGACACGTCTAAAAATACCTGCACCATTTTTCTTGTTGTACAATTGTTTGTTGGTGTGACTAAATGCCTGTGGCGCATGAAGTAGCTTTTCGGGTACCAAAGATTTATTTATGGTCGCAAAACAAAAAAACAAAAAAAGCACGTCTTTTTTTTTTTTTTGGAAATGTCTGACTCTTAGAGTTTTGAAAAATCGCTTTGAAAAAACTTAAAACATTGCTTGTTGTTAGCAATAGATTATCGTAGCTGACATGGTACGAGATATGAAGCGTAAAACGCACGTAATAGAACCTAACAAAAACCTAGAAGCTTGTATTATCAAAGTAAAATACAGCGCCGTTATTTTCAATTTCAATGATTGGTTCCTCGCACGCGTAGTTCCTTATCACCATTTTGCAAGAACCCTTTTGAAATATAGACCAAGACAAGGCGCCAATGCTTGTACGCAACCTTTGTAGGTTTAAAGGACTCGAAACACGTTTGTAGAAAGCTGTTATGAGTTTCTTTTTTTTTTTTACCATTGAAAAATTCTATCTAATTTTGAAACGAACACCCTTGCCTTTTTTATTTTCCTTAATAGATTATAGTGTGTATTCAGATTAATAGCCTTGGTACTATCAAACACGTCTAAATGACTCATTCTGACATGCTATCTGTAGTTGCTTTATTGCCGATAAACATATGAGCACTCTTATATATGTGGTAAGCATTTCAGCTTGTCCAACCATCAAAAATAACCCTCTTTTTTTTTTTTCTTTTTTTTTTTTTTTTTGTTCTTTATCTCAAAGCAGCTTTTTGCTGAGCAGAACGATGCTATCGCAGCATACTGTCACTGGCAAGTAGGTTAGGGTGGAGGAAGAAACGTTTATAACTCTTGAGATCCACTGTTCTTTTCGTAAGTCGTTATTTGATTTATGTGGTTTATCAAACTAATGTTATTAACACAGACATTGGGAACTAGTACCTTACATATATTGCTACGCTTCAAGAGAATGATATTAACTTTAAGTCCGTTAAACGTCTAAACCAACTCATTTTCTTCTTCTGTAGCTCCAAACGAAGAAAAAAAGCGAAAATTGAAAGGGTCACACTTGTTAGTAGTAAAATGGGCATTCAGGTTAGTCACAACAACACACGTGTTATTTTTGCCAATTTTTTATACTACAACCCGTTGAATTGTTTTTTAGAAAGCACTGTATGGGATTGGCTGTTAGTGGTGTAGTAACGTTAAAATTTCAAAAAAAAAAAAAAGGGGTGGCTCCAAAATTAGGCATAAACACAACAATCCAGTTGGACGTTTATAGACAAGGATTTCGGCGAATGCGTAGCTCTAAACTCTCTTGGACCATTAAAATCTGGTAGCGCGAAAGTCAGTGCTATTGAGGTGACTGCTGCTCACCTAGTGGTATCGTAAGAAAACATTCTTGTGCGTTTTTTTTTTCCGTTTAAAAAAAGTTGCCACCGTTTTTTCGCAAAAGCATGCTTATGTCGCTTTACAGGATTTACATAGTCAATTACAAGCGCTTCACAATAAGATTGTACACCTGGCAGCATCAGAATTGAACACTCGTTCAGCGTGTAGAACAAGGTCTCTCAGCAACAAGCTCAACAATAGGTGTTGGTACTGTTACGTTGCCAAAAACAAAAAAAAAAAAAAAAGAGCTCAAACATAATCTCATTTTCACCCTTCAAGCCGCATTACTTGGTAATCTACCTGCTTCTATGGCACCAACAACATCAAGAGAACCATCCGCTTTACCTTCCAACTTTACCAAGACCACTCATAACGAACGGTGAGTTTTAGAAAAACTTTTCTGAAGCCATTGAATGTTTCTCTTCTCAAAATCGTTTTAGGACATTCATCTGGGCCTACAGCTATAGATACAGCGCCTCAGGTAATTAATTAAGATACAACAAGTAGCAAAAAATTGTTTCTGATACCATTGACAGAGAGAGGTAAAGAAACCATGTTTTCTTTGTTGTTTACACATATTTGTAGGTTAGGATTTTATTTTCCTTTTTCTTCTCCATTTATCGATGATATGCACGGTGAACGTGATAACCTTGTAAAGACTACCATACCACGACTTTGTAAACTATGCTCAGAGAGATATATGTATTCACTCAGTTGTGTTGATTCACGTTGGGAAGTAACAGAAGCGCAAACACAAGGGTGCTGCTACTCTGCTCAGGTTGGAACCTTTTCTTTTTTTTTTTTTTTTGTTATCTCAGATTTTTTAATCTTTTTTCCTTTAGGCGTGTTTGTAAACATAAAAAAGGTATAAGAACGATTATTCATGTTCCTGATGTGCAAGACCATCTATACTATGTATTAGACTTTGCCACGGTATTATTACTGTAAGCGTTGTTTCTCCAAACAACGCTTCTTCAGCCATCTAACGGAGGTGCTTGCTAAAGACGCAGCCTTTTTTTTTTTTAATTAGTTCATTGTGTTCAAATCTTGCCAATTAGGAATAATTGGGTGAGGCTAAGTGTAGTGCCTCCTCAAAAGGCGACCATATTGGGACACACACCAAAGATTGATCCAAGAGACACTGGAGATCAATTGCATTACATCATAGTAGGAGGCAAGTTTGGTAAACCTGCTTGCAGACTCATGGAGCTACACGAAGGTATCGTCAAATGGCAAGGAGGATTAAAGAAGTATAAGATAGCGCAGGCGTAGGACAACAATGTATGTAGCATTGCGGCAATATCAGTATGATTTAAGCAAGCTTCTTTTTTTTTTTTTTTTTCTTATTATCTTATTGTATTAGGTGGTATCCTTCGTTTCGAGTTAACCAACAAAGTTACGCTGTGCACTCGTTGGTGATGAATTTAGTTTCTCAGGTTATCGGAACACTAAACTTGCAACATACATACACACAAACCCTTTTTTTTTTTTTTCTACACTTTCTCATTTTTCTCTTCTGAATTTGCTGTGTTCTATCGATAATGTGTTCGATTTTACAACCTTATTATTTATAATAACATGTATCTATATGCTACATTAAAAGTACTTTCAGTTTGTATCAAACCTCATTGTCGTGGCTGTGCTAGAGGCACAAGACACTTTGTCTTCCTAACAACGTACCGTGCTTGCTGTCCTTATGTACATTAAGGCAAGATGAAAAAAAAGCACTGGGTCAAAGTCATAGCATCTAACAAGACGATCGCAGCATTTTACTTAGGTGCGCTCTCATTATTGCTCACCCCAAAAAAGGAACCATAAAAACGGCTACGAATTAATGATGATTTACATGTTAACTTACTAGCACCAGGAGCGAATGCTGGCACATGTTCAGGCGCGTAAAGAGGAGTAAAAAAACGTTTAACAACCTCAAAGAGAAAATTACAAGCGCTTACAAAGTATTCTTGCGCTGCTGAGTGTACGATATTAACATTAGTGTAATAGTGCGGTTTTTTAGAGTATAGGAGACAACTGCTGGACCTTAGAGGATGTCTGTCAACAGAACTGCTAAGCAATGTAATACCAAATAAAAAAAAAAAATAATGGTTAAAAAACACGTGGTGTCGCAATAATATGTATGTGTGCATTGTAGACGTGGATTTAGTTGTTGTGTTTACAAAGAAAACTCCCATTCATTGTTTTTCAGCTTTTTTTGCCTCTCGCTCACAACGCTCCTGAAACGCATACAAATAGTCGAACTTTGCTTTTCTACGCATGTAAAGCCCATACAGAGGCAGAAACGTTCAAGTGGAAGTCGACATTTAAGGCTCTGCCTCCATGATTCCCGTTGTGCACGTATTAGCACGTATTAGCACGTTACGTACTTCAACAAACTTAATGTGGAAGCGCACATACACACTATGGACACAATCAAAGATTCAACCGCTTTGTTTGCGACTATAAAGTGGGCTAACCCCGTATCATGATTGCAAAAAAATAAACTGACACTAACGCTGATGTAGCATCTTCTACATGCTTTTCGTAAACATTTCAACAAACAAAAAAAACCCTCCGGAGGCTAACGGCACTACCTGGGTGAACTCAAATTGAGAGAGTAAAAATGACGCAATTTTGCATTTCATCTACGTCTTACTAAACCCACAACAGACGTTAGAGGCCTCACAGTCGCTTTGCGTAAACCAAGAGCACACAAAGGTAAACAAAAACAATATAGATGAATAAGCGTTACTACCCTCCACACGCGTCCATAGTTATCCCTATCCCCAAAAATTGCTTGGTGCAACTGCGTTGCAAAAAACAGTCAGAAAACTGTGCTTAGTAAATAAGAACGCCTTACCTTGTATGCGTGATGCTACAGACCAATCTTTAGGGCTAGCAGGTAGACGAGAAAAGACAAAAAACTGCAACAGGAGCTGCCCAAGGTACAGTAAACCCTTATCACGTAGAATGGGATACCTTTGCAATAAAAGCTGAACTCAGAGTTTCGCTAATACTCCTATGTTGTTGCTGCAGTCTTTTCTCGGTTAAAAAAAGATGCACAAGTCATACTTTTTCTCAGTTTTTTTTTTTTGCCAAACTTTCATAAACGGGGGTTTGTCTACTGTTAGGAAGAGGATGAGTTCTTTGCTGTAATTGGGAAATCGCTGTCCACAACAGTACGTTGGGTTTTAAACGGTCCGATCCATTTGCCTTCTCCTCGTTTAAGAATACTTGACAAAACATCGAGAATAGAGCTGAGTAGGCTTTGAGGTGACTTCAGAAAAACATTTTTCAACGTGGAAACTAAAGGAAGGGCCGTTAAAAAACGTAAAGTGACACACAAACCAATGACATCAACCGACAATGCAGAAGAGACAAAGCCAGCTGATTTCTTTGATCGCTACAGTAGGCAGTTATACGTTGTGGGGTTACGTGCAATGAACAAAATGACGAAGTCACGCGTGTTCCTGAGCGGTTTAGGCGGTTTAGGTGTAGAAATAGGTAAAGTTATAAACTAAAAGCGTTTACTACGCGCACGCGTTATTCCTATAGTGTTTGGTATTCTTACAGCACTCTAGCAAAAAATGTTGCTCTCGCCAATTCATGATACGAAACCAGCTAGCCTTCTGGACCTCTCCACGCAATATTTCATCACCGAGCAAGGTAATTAGCTGAATAACACATTAAGACTATCAACTAATTTTTAGCGCACTGTAGACATTGGAAAAAATCGCGCTGCTATCAGCCACGCTAAAATAGCTGAATTAAATCCATACTGCAAAGTTGATACCTCAGACGTTGACCTAGCTTCCAATTTGGACGTTCTCTCTGGCTACCAAGTACGTTCTAACTGAAGAACGATTTTAAACGAAAAACGAAAATGTCATCACTATTTAACGCTTTCATTAGTGCGTTGTTGTAACAGATACTACGCATGAAGTCGCAGAAAAGATTGATGCGTATTGTCACAAAAATAACATTGTATTCATACGTGCAGAAACGCGTGGTGTATTCGTTATGGCATTTAGCGATTTCGGCAAAGGTAAGCGCTTCATGATCGTCACGGTAATTTGACAGTACTCGTCAAGGATTTGAAGTGCATGATAAGGATGGTGAGGAGTTGAAATCGTTCTACTTGAGTGAACTAAAAAAGTGCGAAGAAAACTTTGAAAATAAATTGTCTTTTTTTTGATTATTGAAGCTAATGACTGACTAGGGATGGTGAGAATTCTGTTGTTACTTGTCTAGAAAACCATATGCATGGCCTAGAAGATGGTGATTTGGTGAAATTAACTGAGATTGTTGGTATGGATGGGCTAAACTTTGATGAGACGAAGAATAATTTTCAGGTTTGTACTTTTTTTTTTTGTATCTTTCTGCGCCATTGGTTGGTGCCTATTAATCCTTTTTTATAGAATTAAGTCTCTTACACCTACTACATTTGCTATTGATGCTGATGTATCAAAGTTTGGTAAATACGAATCAGGTGGTCTATGTAACCAAGTAAAAGATACATTGAAGGTTGATCACGTATGTAGAAAACTGTTATTCTGCAATGTCCAAAGAATTAAGTACCTTTTTTAGTTGCCATTATCTGAGTCAGTTGAAAAACCAGAGATGGATCCTACAGATTGGGCAAAGATGGAAGCTCCAGGACAACTTCATATAGCATTCCAGGCTTTAGATGCTTTCACTCAATCAAACAATGTATGTTTGTTTTACAGCTCAATCTGTAACTAACATGTGAACAGGGAACTACCTCAACCGCGGAATGAAACAGACGCAGCTACCGTTTTAAGCAAGGCCGCTGAGATCAATGCACGCACTGCCGCAAAGGTTGAAAAATTAGATGAAAAATTGATTAAGTATCTTTCTTTTACTGCACGTGGTAATATTATTGGTAATACTGCTTTCCTTGGTGGATTTGTTGGTCAAGAAGTTCTTAAAGCGCGCAGCGGTAAATTCACTCCATTGAAGCAATAGGTACGTTGGTTTTTGTGCAGTAGTGTTTTTTCTTCTGTTTGTTACTTATTCTTACTTTTTTTGTTAGTTGTATTTGGACTGTACCGAACTTTTACCTGCTGAAATACCAGAAGATAAAAGCGATTATGCACCTGTTAAATCGAGATATGATGCACAAATAATTTGTATTGGTAATACAGTCAACCAGAAATTGTTGAACCAAAAAGTGTTTATGGTACTAAGAACTCTTTTTTTTTCCAATTTTTTTCTTATATTTTTGTCGGTTGTAAGCAATTTATAGATTGGTGCTGGCGCTATTGGTTGTGAAATGATGAAGAATTATGCTATGATGGGTATTGGTGCTGGAGAGAACGGTCTAGTTACATTAACAGATGATGATCTTATTGAAACTTCAAATCTTAATAGACAATTTCTATTCCGCGAAAAAGATATCCAAGTACGCCTTATTTATATGTTAATTACATACCTTTCTAATACCCATTATAGTCTCCAAAATCGAGCACTGCTGCGGCTGCTGCTAAGGCAATGAATCCAAGTCTAAAGGTCAATGCAAATCTTGACAGAATAGAACCAAAGACCGAGAGTAAATATGATAATGCGTTCTTCAAATCAACAGATATTGTTATAAATGCATTAGATAATGTTCAGGTAATTTGTACTTTATAAACACTCGATAGCGAATACTTATGTTATTGTTTATTGTAGGCTCGTATGTATGTAGATCAGCGTTGTATTACGAACCTCAAGCCTCTACTTGAGTCTGGTACTCTTGGAACTAAGGCTCATGTACAAGTAATCATGCCACACCTCACTGAAACAGTACGCACCCTCCCATTTGAGAAGGGTCTCCTTTCCATTGACAAATAGCATTGTTTTCAATTGCAATATGAAACTATTTATTCTGACTCTTGTGGTTTACCAATATCAACGTGATCCACCAGAGGTTGGTGTACCTTTCTGTACTATAAAATCTTTCCCAGCTAAAATTGATCATTGTATCCAATGGGCACGTGATAAGTTCGAGTCTTTGTTTGCTGGAAAGCCTTCTGAGCTTGCCTCTTTTTACGGTAAGCCAGAAGAATATACAGGTACACATCATCATTTTATAACCAGACAGTATTGATGTGACGTGACTGTTTAGGGCATCGAATCTGGTCAAAGTCGTCCGCTCTTTAAGTCGCTCAAGTTCGTATTGAAAAATGTCGAAAAACGACCAGCTAATTTCGCTGATTGTGTTCAACTTGCGCGTCATAAGTTTGAAGGATACTTCTTCAGAACAATGAAGAATCTACTTCATGTATTTCAAAAATATTGTACAAGCTCCAAAAGGTCCAAAATAGAAGCAAATAGGTATGAACGTGTGTGTTTGGGAGGTGCTCCTTGTTAAGTTATTTACACCAACCGTTTTTCCAATCATTTGTTATTTTTTGTACTTTTTTATGTTGCTGCATCCAAGCTTTGTAGCTTTCCCACATTGCGAGTGTAGTGACCCTCCATTATTACAAGGTGTCAAGTATTCGCTAATCCGACCCATCTATACTATCTTTGGGCAAAACCAGGCCTAACAATCATAAACAACAACATAAAAATAATGAACGATTTGCTTTTTTTTTGGACATTACCAACGTCCGCTATGTTTTCTCAACGCTACCTACACACCAACACCTTCAAAATCTACCTTGCGGTTAGGGTTGTGGCCTTTAATTCCGGCAGGGAACCATGGTTTTGTAAGTGTTGATGTACCTCTTCAGTTAAGGAGAAAAAATTGCTCATGCACTTCAAATCTCAAAAAATTGTACTTTATGCAATTTGTTTCTTTGGTCATCCGTGATGAGATTCAACAAACTCAATTCCTTTTTAATGTACGAAGATGGACTGATAAGAATGATCAATATCCTGTACAGAAAGTCTTTTTGGTTAACATTATCATAACAAATATGGCTGTACACGTTTTACTCCGTTACAGACGTAGGGTAAACTTCAGTTGACTTCATATAAAAGAACAACAACAACCTACAAAGCGTATAAACAACATGGCGAGCAGCAATCAGGCGAAACAGAAAAATAAAAAAAGTATTTTGCCCTTTTTTTTTTGACACATTGTTTTAAGAATAAAATGAGAATGGTTTATTCGCTTTCAGTTTTGTTTTTTTGTAAACTAAAGTAATAGAGCGTTGGTAATACCCTCAACCACATATTTCTAGCAGCATGAAGAAGTCCAAGCTTATGTCGAAGCTCATGGGAGATAACACTATTCTTTTCTGCTTCTATGATTGCCAGTGTAGACCTGAAAAAAATGCCAAGTTAACCCAACAATGGTTTGTAGAGCATACCACAAAGCCGGTTTTTTTATTGTTTCTCTCTTTACCCTTGGTGTAAGCCAATTTTAACGATAAACATAAAAGGTGTACTTGTATCGAAACAAAGGTTACCTCCACATTTGTATCTTCAAAATCGACAACTTATCGCGGCGACAATAAACCCGATCGCACACGCGTTGGTTATGTAAAAGTTGACAGCGGAAGCATCCATAGCTAGAATACGCTACAAGGTATCAAGGAGTGATATTTGTACCTTTGAAACGTCAACTGACGCGTATTCTGATTGGTTAAATACGTTGCTGTAAGATTGTTCGTAAACGTTAATTTCCAAGGTGACATCGTTATTTTACATTAAAGCTCAACATGCGAGCGATGTGTTGATGCGAATGTGATCTCGATGTAAATTGATTGTCCAGTGGTTAAATAAGTGAAAAAAAACCTCCCGCATTCTCGACGCGAAGCAAATGGTACAGTTGATGTGTGTAAAGTAATTCAGGCTGTAAAACTTCAAATGCTCCACTGCATTCGCTCCCTTGGTGTGCTTCTGTTATAGCAAGCGTATTTGGTGAATTAATAATGTTGGTGACTACAGCAGAGGCTACGACAAATACAACGCACCAACAGTACGTCTTGGGTGCCATCAAGGCACGGTCGAAACTTTGTTAAACAGAAGCAAGTTTTGGATCAAATTATGTCGAGAGGTCAATTGTCCGCTAATTCTTTTTGCTTAGATGGCTAAGCGACCATAGCATGTAATGAAAATCAGCAAGAAACGGTAGAGGTGATTTTTTATCCTTGTTGGATGTGATACGGCTTATATGATGGGATCTGTGATGACGAAATCACCATCTGTAATATGATCTGGTTAACAAATTTGTACGGTTTAACATAAAAGTTTTCTTTTTCAGGTGGTGAAAATTTACTTAGTAACATATCAATTGTTCTTTATCGTACTAAGCCGGCTTTTAGATTTGTATAGAGGGCACACGGTTTTTCATGTACACCAACCAAAGATATTCGCCTCCACGTGATTCGTCACCAAAAAAAAAATACTTCATTTTGTTAAAGCAGATACCACTGTCTTCTAGCCAACATGTCTCGTCGTCAGTAGATATACTTACTTTGGTTATTGACGGTAAACAGCCACGCTTGTACAGTGGTAGTGGCTGTTTTTAGTAGTATTTCTCAAGATATCTGAATTTTTACTAGGGCAATGTTCAGATTAGCCACCAGCTTCTTTGAGGCCTCTAGTACCACTTTACCTTGTAAGGTGTGTTTTTCAACCGTTGTACTAATTTTAGCGCTATGGCCTAGAATCATCAAAAGGGTTTCCAGTACTTCATTGGTAGTTCAATTTTTCTACACATTCACGTTGCCTTCGCATGAAACTGATCCTCAAATTCTACATTCTGAACGAACTGGTATTAATTACAAATAAGCTGAGTGACGTCAATCACATGAGCTTCCGATGAGATGCACTTGCATCTTTACTGCCAATGGAGTTAGCAAAGGAATTGACTCAGATTATCGATATGTGTCGATAATTTTTTTTTCTAATGAATGAGATGTTGGGCTGGTTTACCGGCTGTGAATAAACTTAGTAAGTGGCTGGAACTCATGCCTAGGCATCCTATTCATGATTACGGGTGTTGGTTCTTTAGTACATGGTGCTTGTGCTGTAAAAGTCGTGCACCAATGCCTAGTGTAGCCGCCGAACCCTCCAGTGCTGTACAATCAACCACCTCCAGTGTATAATCCTTTGTACTATCTATCTATTTTTGTAGTAAATAAGGGGTTTCAATGAGGAACGTAATATAGAAGCACAGAGAAAGGCTGTAGCCTAAAAAACAATTTTAATTAGTTGCAAAAATGATGAACCAAGTCATGTCGCTCTTTTGCCTGCCGTGCTTGACCAGGCATGTGCTGCTACCAATTATATAAATTTGATGTACATGCTTAACTACTGCCAGCTATTGGAAGTCAGGCAAGGCAAACAGTATACGTTAATAAATTTGACTGCCGGCAGTGTACTAATAACTAAAAACCGGTCAACTCTTGCCATGAAATAGCTGTTACGCAAATATCATTCTGAGGTGTAGATAACTTCATACTTAAAATTCATACTGGATTGGAAGTATTAACTAGTCGTACTCCAGCACAGTAGAGGTGATAGTATACAAAGTAATAGGTTTATAAATTTATCACAACCTATTTAGTAGGCTTGTAAGTGACGAATTTGGATAGTATGTTTGTGAATTCTAATGGCATTCTGCTACTCGGGTTGAACAAAATTACAGAACTAGAAACATATTCCGTAGGCTTGCGTAGTGTTGTATCAGCGTTGGAACTAGAAAACAGTACCAAAACGCCACAGTTCTGCAAACAGTACACTAAATTTTTTTAGAACCACGGTTTTGAGAGCAACATGGAAGCTATATGGATATACCAATGTTGGGTATCCCGTTTACGGTTGTACTAATTTAAAAACCATCTTAGCGTTATTGGGATTGTAAAAAGCCAAGACACCACATACTATACTGTTCCCCTGCTGTTCCAGCAATGACATCTTCACCTTCAAGTGAAAACTTGCTATTCACAAGCACATGTGAACAACATCACACTGACCTAAAAGTGGGATCACTACCCATATTACGAAATTCTTTGGCACAGTGAGATGGCATGGAATTATGGGAATAGGGCTCATTATGGAGCACAGGTGAAGTACAAATTTCCTTTACTGGGAAAACAGGTTTGTTGCCACTTAATCACTACTTCAACATCTCTGCCAACATGACATTATGCTAACATGGTACGTTCGTTTCTAGTAATTGTCTTTAAGCGCCACATGGTACCATGTTATTTCACTTGTGTTGATGAAATCTGTATTCAACAATATTTCAATTACCATTTAAAAACTCACAACATTAAGAAACCATACGCCTGGGCCATAGAATCCAAGTGTCTCGATGATTCGAACTAGGTATCTGGCAGATTTTATCAACCCTTTGATTGAGCAATGAGTCCCTCTTTCATTGCAAAATGGTCGAAAACAATTGGAAGGTGCCTTTATTTTACAGTCGACTCTAGTTTTTGTTCAGCCATGGATCTCAACAAGCCGGGAATTTGGTTTAGACGCTACTGTATCAGGTAATACCACCGTCAGTGGTCTTGACGCAAGCACTTGCTAAAAAAGTGCCTGTGGGATACACAAGAGTGGCACCATCTGACAAAACTGGTGCAGTTGCAACAAATAACAATGAAATCGTAAAGTTGGCCACCACTGTCTACTGTGTTGATGACAAAAGTTCATTTGACAGTAGCAGGAAAATGACACAGGGAAATAGTGATCAATTCGGCCAGCTGGCCAAGTCCTATTGGACATATTGGCGTTCAACAAATGGAAAATGAGACTTCTTGTTGGTTGGTTTTACACCCTCACAAATGCTTTTGTTCTGTATAAGTATCAAGACGGTTAGGGCCTTACTCCGAAAGGTTTTGTACACGAAATTGCAACGGAATTGCTTCCCACAGAGAGAAAATAACCTCCTAATTTTTTTAAAACAGTTTTTTTTATTTGTGATTTTTATGCCGACTCCTTTTGGCCGGCTTTTGTGGTTACAGTCACGTGAAAAAAGTATCGATACAAAAGTTTATCGATAATCTGAGTCAATTCGCTAAGTCCATTATTGGCAGTAAAGCGTCACGTACATTCCAAACAACAAGCTAATTGATAGCTGTTGTACTTTCTTCGCAGTGAGCACTAGTTCGGAAGTAGTACTGGAAAGCGATTACGAAACAGGTGATAAAATGTTTTTCAGGCGCACCAGTCAAGCTATTTACTTGAAAATGCTCAACAAATTTACTTTAAAATTGCTACACGACGTGTACGACGAACGAGGGAGTTAAATTCAGCACCGGCAGTTTTTTTTAGAACTAAACAGCACGAAATAAATACGCGAATACCAACCATGTCGTATGCGTATCTTTTTAAGTATATTATCATTGGAGACACTAGTACGCCATGAAGAGATAATTTGCGTTATTTTTTTACACTCTTGATCAAACGTTATGATAACGCCATAAACATGATCGTGGCACATATTAACATGTTTCTTTCGGCGTCGGTAAATCCTGCCTCCTGCTCCAATTTACAGACAAGAGATTCCAACCAGTACACGACCTTACTATTGGTGTCGAATTTGGTGCGCGTATGATAAATATTGATAACAAGCAAATCAAGCTTCAAATATGGTGCGAGTAACGTTAATGGCGAAACGCGATTCTAATATTCCAAAGGGACACCGCTGGGCAAGAATCGTTCAGATCTATCACCAGATCATATTACAGAGGAGCCGCTGGAGCTTTACTTACGTATGATATTACAAGGTACGTTATTATTTGAGCATTACCGTCTCCCTCAAAAATCTGCGTAGACGCGAAACTTTCATCCATTTGAGTACTTGGTTGGAAGATGCCAGACAGCACGCCAACGAAAATATGACCATTATGCTGGTAGGTAACAAGTCAGACCTGGAACACAAGCGCGCAGTAAGTACAGACGAAGGAGAACAATTTGCGAAGGAGAATGGTCTGCTCTTTCTCGAAACGTCTGCAAAAACGGCTGCAAATGTCGAAGAGGTACAAATTAGAAGTGTCTCAATTTAAAATTAGCTTGCTAACGCGTGATAGGCATTTAAACAGACCGCCAGACAAATCTACGGAAAAATACAACGTGGTGACTTTGACGTTTCTAATGAGGTACCAAATTTAGATTCAATAAATGTTCTTACACTTTAGTCGTATGGCATAACACTAGGTCCTCTTCAATCAAACACATCAGTGTATACTGGAAGTACAGGCGGGGTAAACGACAAGAAGAGCAAAGGCGGTTGCTGCTCGTAGAAAACACGCTACCAACAAAATTCTATAGATTGACTTTCCTTTCACTAGAAAATAAATACTAATTTTAGTGATAAAGTTTTGTTTCAACAGAGTGGTTGAGCACAGTTGTGTTGCGGAATGACCTATTGAGCGCATTCAATTCGTTTTCTACACGTGAAGCACTGTTCTTCAACAGCTACGACAATCTTTTAGCCGCACAAAGTAACATGTCGCCGTTTTCACAAGCTGATTGAGCGGTTGGTAGCATTAAAATCATACATTTGGTAGCAAATAAATTTTGTAGAGCAAAGTATAAAGTATAAACGTCGTTTATTCTACTATTTACGATCGAGGATTACAACTATTTTGTCAGCGCAATCTTGCATAATGCCTAGATCAAATTGGCCTTTGCTGATCATATTATCATTCTGTTGCATAAGCTTATCAACAACTTCGGCAGGTATCGCCGCCTTCAGCGAGCTGCCTTTTGGGTCGTCACCCTGTAGGAATGACAACCACAATTGTAAAGTGTACATTTTTAAGCCGGTAGCTGATTTTTCGTTCAGCTTACGAACAACATAATTTGCCAACCATGCGCCAAGGTTGGCTTCCACACCATCTGGTATCTACTCGAAAACTTAGTAGTGAAAGTAAGCTTGTTGTGTACGCACAATAAATTTAGCTGCGGGCGAGTTTGATCTACAACGCCTAAGGCATGGGTAAATATCAAGATCTCATAAAAGTAGAATTGTCCAACGCACTGTCTTTCTGCTTCGCTGAGAAGAGTGCGCTCGGGCTTTGGGGGACTGACGTCCGTTCTACAACAGTTTAGTTTAGTTTTGAAAAACGGAATCTGTACCTGGTATTGTTCGCCATGTTCTTTGCGGACGATTGTACAGTGGTTTAGTCTTGAGATGTATACTTGAGACGTATTCAGTTTGTGCTAATGACAAGTTTAAGTTATTGTGTGCTTAAGCCAAGCCTGTAAAAGAGGTAAGCACTACGCACTTGGCCAGTTGACTCCGGTTCGAAGCTGGCAAGGAAACTGAAGCCTCGGTAAACCTCATGAGGAAAGCGTCCTAAATATGTACATACTTCCAACGGGGTGGACAGATGGCACGCTTGTTACTTTACGCTTTTCTCAATGAAGTTGATGATACGAGATGGCACTGCGCCATGACGGTTTTAAATTAACCTCTCGTACTCTAACTTATAGTACCACATACGGGCATAATTATTTAAAAGTTTGACTTCAGGGTACGATAAGGACCTTATAGATTGTTATCCGAAATAGTACATGCCTGATTTTGCTCCTTTCCTCACAGCATGCGTAGAAGTGTTGATTGGTAATTTTTAACGTTCAGCTAACCAAGAAACCAAAGAAAAACTTCAGCGAAAAAGGAAAACCAGTACAAAACGATTAAATTAAAACCTGAAGTTGTATACCAAAGGCGCCGGCAAGGCAATCCTGAGGATTTCAAGCTCAGTAGCGTGGACATTTTTTTATAAATATATCAAAAAAATGAAATTCTTAGTTTCCTGCTTTCAACGCCTACCACGTAACAAAAACCTCAAACATCCAGACAAACAAAACCTCTCGCTAGTGGCACGTAAGTTTTTCTCACTAGTCGTCCAATACTAGGAGAAACGGAATAGGCACATGCAAAGCGCAATATACATAATAAACAGTTTGTTTGCCATTGTAATTTTAATGTACAGTAAAAATACAAGGAGATTAAAAAGTACTCTACGCGAAAAGAATTTTTTAGAGGTAAAGGCACCAAAAAATTAAACTCGTATCAGTTTGCTCTCGTCCTGTAAATAGGCCCAGCAGTCTCTTGGCGGTTGTTGAAACATCCCAAGCTTCCTAATATGTCTTGTAACGGCACAGCTCTGAAATTATCAGCTGTGTTCGTAATACGACATAGTAGGTACAACAGCTTCCTCTGTTGAAGCAGTAACTACAAAGAGCATTAAAATAGCCAGAACTATGTTTTGGTGGTAGGCAAAAAAAGCACAACGAAGAAATTGTAACTACAAGTGAATGTTCTGAGACAAGCAACGCTAAAGTCTCGCTTAAATTGGCGACTCGTCGATAAATATCGCAAACCACTTGGTAGCGAAAAGATACATTAACTACTGTGATGATTTTACCACTTCGGAGCTAATAATAAAAAATAGCGTACTTGAAGCATTCTTTCCAATGGACACTTGTTACCGTCGAACTGATAAGATGATACAAACATATTAGAAGTTCTTTCGAGCAACCATTCGTTTATGGAACCGTCAGGCCCTTTTACTTGAATAATAAGTGACCCAGGGAACTGTCTACTCCATCGAATCAATCCTGTAGACGCAGCAACGGCTGGCTGGCAAAGAATATTAAAACAATGCTGGCGAGAAATAAACGCAGGAAGGATCTCCAGGTTAGGGTGACCAGCAACCCATAACGCTTTAATCTAAAACAACGAGTAAATACAAGAAAATAAACCATTAAAAGCTCAGCAAAAGGACGAAAGAGGCTTTGGGGTGTATCTATCTAACCCTTTGCGAGTGCACATATTTCATCTACCAAAGGAGCAGAAGAAAAGTAGGAGCGTTTTAAAAATAACAACTTAGAATTTTTTCGAAAGAGTTTGTCGCCAGTACGCACCTGAGAGAGGCTATTGAACGAAGGGTTCAACCAAGATGTGCCAAACTTGTAAAAATTACCGTCAAACTGCCCTTGACTAAATTCCCAAAGCCAACTACGCGTTACATTAGAAAAACAAAAAAGATCTTCAACAACGTTTTAAACCACGTTAAACTGCTTACCGTAGATCGTGTTCGGACAGAGGACGTGCATTATATATATCTGGAGGTAATGAAGTTCTGTAAACGCCTCTACAAGACTCCCTGAAGTCGAGTTCAGACTTTTGCGATACCTTTGGGTCCATTACATAGTCAGAGTTTCTAGATCGCTTAGGTTGTGCACTCGGACCTCTGGGCTTTCTAGAAGCGAGAGCTTCAGGTAATATTAAGTAGGTAGAATTATTGTGTAAGTGTTGAAAAACACGCCAAAATTTAACAACATCTGACTTTTGCTCGACTGTACTACCAGACCCTGAGTTAAGCATAAACGCAGCTTTAGTTTGCCCAATAAGCTCTCTAGATACATGTAAACGATAAATAAAGTCAAAAAAGGAAGAGTCATCGCTGAAACTCCACAGAAAAATAATTTACCTGTGTTTGTTGATTAAAGTGCATTCCAACGAACAAAACTTTAGTGGCCTTCCAGGACGCTCATGGTTACAGTGAATGGAAAAGTCCATCGTAAGTGTTTGTCTATTAACTTGAATGGGAAATTGATCCTACAGAGAATATAATAAGATATCACAAATTAACAAAAGAGTTCGTACATTAAATTTTATAGGTCCGAATACGGTGGTTTTTTCTTTTTTGCTCTTGGATTTTTGACACTTATTACATAGCGTAGCAATTACTTGAGCATCCTCCAAACCAACAATTTGAACGTCCAAATACAGTGTAGAATCTTAATGAAAACCCAAGTAAGTTTGTGAAAGGAGCGCGAACTTTTTTGGGTATTACAATTTTGGACAAAAAACCTTTCTGAGTAAAAGATAACGATGGAACGTAATGAACCTGTGACAGAAAAAAAACTACCACAAGGGTTGTAAAAAAGAGCCTCCACTTTGGTAAGGCGAATGAACAACGTTTAGAAATTCCCAAAATTCTCCCTGTAAAAACATAATTGTGTACCTTGATCGCCGCTGTAGTTGCCGTTCTGTGATTTCAGCTTCAAGAAATGATATACATTGGGGATAGAGTTCAGTTTGAGGCGAATTTTTTTACCGATACGGATATACGGATTCACACGCGTCTTATTCACAACAAGCTCCATATCTACCTGTACAAAAATATTTTAATTCATTTCAATGCACTAATGGCAAAGTTTAGCCGTTTCTTTTTTTTTTGTCTGGTTTAAACTACTTAACCGAAATAACGTACCATCGCATTTGGCAGTGATTGAAGGAGCGGGGGAATATTTTGTTCTAAGTGTATTAGCTAAAAATGCTACAATTGAATGTAAACGTGCTGTAATCAGGTGAATCGTCAACAGCACGTTGGTGTGGGAGCGTTGTATGCACTGGAGCGGGAGAATTCGGGTTAGACAACGAAGACCTATTTCTATCAATTAACAACACCAATAACAAAGTACAACTCGTAATGCTTACTCTAGTGAAAATGGAGATTGGGTTACGTTGGAATAATCTTCAGAGTCAAACAGGTCTCTGGGCTCTTGTTTGATGATAATACCGCTATAAATGAATAAACACCAGGTGTTTAGGCGCGCGTACTTGTCCACAGTATTATCGAAATTAGAGTTTTGGAACGCGAAACCGTCTGTATTTGATAGCGTTGGTATTTGGGACATACCCATTTGATTAATACCTCTTGCATCGTCCAACATAAACAAATCATCTCCGCCGTTACCAGGGTAAAACGTCATGGTAGCACGAATTAGTTTGATACGCGTTACGCTGCGTTAAATGGCGTGTTTCAGTGACCATTAGCTAAGCAAGATTACGCATAAAAGTTAAGGTATTTCAATTCAAACAGCTCCATCTGCAAAGCCGTGAGATGGCTTTTTTCAAGTTTTCAAGCCAGTAATAATTCTTGCTCGCGTTGATTAGAATCTATCTTAAGATAAAAGCGTCGAACCGACAACATCACGTGATGGTATAATAATAATGGTTCGTGATCCTTAACCGCTTGTACGTGTTATGGAAAAAAACAGAGCACAATGAAGACGCAAGACTGTTGAAAACGCGTGGAGAGGCAGCCATTATGAGAGCTATGGTTATACATAGAACTAATTAGATGCACAATTGCATACTCGCTAACGGTCTAACATACCACAGGACAATAATCCTGGCCAAACCACACTGCAAGGAGTTACTATTAAGGGTTCGCACCGATTTTTTTGCCAGCCTATTGCTGGCGAGATTTATGCTTGACTTGTTCCAGGCTACATCTATGGACGTTCGCTGCATCGCTTGAGTCCAGTATCTAAGCAATGTACAGATACAAATTAAAGCGACCTTTGACAAGTTTTCCAACAATGTTGAGAAAAAAAAAAAATTTTATTTACACCTGAGCAAGGGCACTAATAATGGTCGCTGATTGACGAGACATCTTGGTCAAATTTAAGGCGTTGCTGGCACGAGCGCCATTATTCATCTCTTTGACAACGTCCCTAAAAGCTACGGGACTAATAATACTGTACAAACGCCTGGCAAGAGCGCTCCGCCGTGCTTGTAAGCACTGGCTCCACGCAGGTAAACATTTAAAGGTAATAGGTGCGCAACCCATTCTTTGTGCCAGTTTAACGCTGGCGAGATTTATAGCCTCGGCTAGTTCGAGGCTGCATGCGTGCGCATTAACAACATCTTCTGGGTCGAGCAGCTAACAAATTTAGCGTTTTACCAAAAAAATGCCAAACGTACAAACAAAGCTTGTGGCTTTGGCTCAATTCTACGTATTTTTCTACAGGACGTCAGGTTTCAATGGCAAAGGAAAAAGTCAACGCACTCGAGTTGTTCTTCTGACAACTTAATACGAAAAAAGCTCTTGTCAGGGTGCATATACCACTCTGTAACATTATCTTCATCTTTATCTGAGCTAAACGAAAAATTCATAAAAAATTAAAAAAACGAAGCGCCTTTGTTTTTCACACACGCAAGAGCAACTGGATCAGCGAAAAGAGCCGTACCTTTTCTTTGACATTGAATTAGGATTGAAACAAACTTTAGACGAACAGTTTTGGGTACTGAGCTGAAAGAATTTACTTTAAGTTGTAAGCTTATTGTTGCTTGTTTAAGGCAGGCCACCAAAGAGTTTCGAGTACCATTTACCTCACAAATGGAGGCAAGAAGGCGCTGCCTGTACATACAGGACAGTTTTACGATTAGACTATCAATTGAAAAGAACGTGTGATGCTATTTTTTACCAAATTGCAGCTGCCGTTTGCTGTACTGACGTATTGGTTTAGATGGTTTTTAATTTTTATGGTGCGTCTACATCTCCAACTGTATTTAGCGTATATTAACGTTACGTACAGTCGATTGAGCTTTGTGGCGATGGCGGATGCTTTATCTCTTTCGGCCATTGTAAAACGGTGCGATCTGACTAACGAATTGGTGGGTGACGTATCCTTGCGTCCTCTGTATAGATTATTGTCCAGTGCGCCCGTTTGTTTGGCATTAACCTTTTGATTTTGCAAAAAATCGTTTTCAGGGTTAGCGTGTGCGTTGTCCATTTCTCGCGTTGGTTTTGATGTGCTACCGTTGATTGTATCGTCTATAATTTTTTTTTGGCATGATAGTAAATCAAAAGTACAATCTGTTACAGTCATGCGTTGTGGCGCACGTATTAATAGCAAGGATGAGGTATCCTCCCCAGCGGACAATCTGTAACTATTCGCGCATCAAGAAGCAGTCGTAAGAAGAGCTCTCGTAGAGCGAAATCAGAAGCTGGAGATGACAAGTCTTCCAAAAAGAATAGAGAAGTCTTTTAAATCTAACAAGTCCTCGAAAGAGGAAAGCGAAGAAGGTAACGTGATGACAAAAACTGGAGTTTTGTAGGTTCAATAGCCAATAAATGACTTTCACGGAAGAATTTTTGTTTTCGAAAAGTATGAAATTATCCTTTTTTTTTTATTTCTGTTACTACACTGCTTCACAATGCGCAAACCAAACTCGAATATCTCCGTATATGATGCAAAACGCACCAATAATGCGTAAATAGGTCGTGGCTATCGTGTGGGAGGGTTTTAGAAGAAACGAGCAAAAACCACAATTAAATTTTGATCAAAATGACGATCAATAAAAGGATTTTTCTCCAAATTGTTAGTGTAAGCAATCGTCAAATGCCAGTTGTTCTTTCCGGTACAAATATGTCCTCTCAAGAGTGCCCTGTTTCACCAAGGGGTAGCAGGATACACGTATTGATCTCAGTAAACAGCAACCTGCTGAAACCATGCTGGTTGACGACCCTCCCTACCTAACCAAGTACCGTATGATGGTGACTTGAAGCAAGTTGTTGGTGGTGATGAAAAAAGCTTGACAATTTTTTGCATTTATTTTATAAAAGGAAGGGGAGGAAGAGGAAGGAGAGGGCTAGTTAACACACGTTAGCTTTAGTGTGTACGCCGCACCCACTCCAAACCATTTCCTTTTTGTTTCCTTCGTTTTAAGGACAATCCGGCCTAAACGGCCTTCTTTTTCCGGCACTATATTTACGTTTTTAAGCTTATGAGGCATTTAATGCCTTTCTTTATACCTTCAATAACGGTTTTACATGCTTTTCCATGTATGTACACAGTTGCAGCTTTGTGTTCAGTTTAAAGGTAGAAAAAAAAATGTGACAACTTTTTCCTACCAACGCCTACCACTGACTAAGCAGTTTAAATACTATAGAAAAGCGTGTTAGTGGAATATGAACAATAACGATGGATGAGAAACATAGTATTTGTACTTTACTATTTACAATGCATATAAAGTATGTGTGGGGTATAAAAACGCTGTGAAAACAAGGTGCACAGTACTTTTAAGAACAACAAGGGATTTATTTTTTAAACAGGCTTTAAATCTTTGCACGTACGTTGAAACACCTCTAAAATGCGTCCTAAGATACTCTGAGGTCTACCTTCCTTGTATTTTTGTTACAACAGTACCCAACTTTTTTTTCTGTTAAATGCGAATTAGCCATTACAAAACGCTATTGAGGCTATAAATATATTTGTTTTCACAATTTAAACACTTTTTTTGGGAGTTTTATGATTTTTCGGTTTGTTTGACACTACAGTGACTTTTATGCTCCCAAAAGTGTATTACACACTTATGTAAACGCACCTTAAGAAGATTAATGCGTTTTAAATACAAGGGCCTGTTTTGCAAACTAGCGTTTGTTTGATACAGTGAAAACTACTGCTAAAGTACTAAAACGTATAAAAGAGTTTAAAGATCAGTTGAAAACCACATCGCTTAACTCAAACTTTCCAAATATAGTTTCAGGGTAAGGTCAAAAACCTTCAACGATAATGCAGATTTCTCACGATCTAACGATGCTATGTGGTTGTAATAAACATAAATCGCTATGCATAAAAAATGAGCTGCCTAAGACAGCCTTGTTGCGTTAAAAGGTACGCTCTATTCGTGAAATAAAATAAATCCCTTTGCTTACAGTTGTATTGGCTTGTAAATATGCTAAACATGCTTATAGGCACCGTGTAAACATCACACACTTATTTTTTTTTACTAATTTGGAAACATCCGTTAAACTGTAATGAATAAGCGCCATAGTTTATATTATGCGTAAATAAGTGTATGGTAACAACTTTGCTTGTTTTGTAGTATAAAGGAAGCCTTTAACTTTCATACAGTACAGGCTCTTATATATGTAGTGTTAGAATAGTTGGTATTGTTTTCAGAAGGTTGTTGAATGTTGGCGCAAAGATTTTTGTGTTTCAAGTAATTTTTAATATTTTGAAGAATCTGATTTTCTTCTTCACACTGCATTACTACGCTTTAAAACTGCAATATAACATAAAAACACAGTAAGAAGCTGTATACACAGTTTTCTTATGAGTACAAAGTTAAAAAACCATATACAGAAAGGAACATTTGTGGTTTTGATATGCGTTTAAACAGGCGTTTATAACATATTAAATGATCAAATACTGTTTAGCAAACACAGAAACTTGTTTAGCTTTAACACCGTTGGCAAGGTACCAAACTTACTGTGAATATAGTAACTGGCGTAGTAAATGCATTGGTAATAGCAGGAAAGTCGCAAATAGCTGTGGTGTGTAGCAAATGTGTCTCGGATTTGGTTGAAAAAAAAAAATCGGAGTTTGTAGTACGCCACATTGTAGAGCCAGATTACGTACTGTTGGTGCTCAGCAATTAAATAAACTAAGTGTACCATTCAGTAAACCATTTTAATAGCAGCTATTGTCTATGTGGTCAAAGGCACTATTCAATGAACAACAACAAGTAACGGTCATAATACCACTAACACCACAAGCAACACAAGCAACATTATGGATAACCCAGGAGAATTATTAGACAGATTAGGCAATCTGGGTAGAATGCCTCGTGTTTTCAACTATGACGGAACTCAGCAAAGGCTCAGAGCCTCATGGACCACAGAAGTACCATCTACCAACAACCAGAGTACCCACGTGATCAAAGGCTTCTTGAGTTTTGGCAAATGACTTGAGGATGTTAGAAAAGGTATTTTTTTTTTTTGATGAAAGATTAGGGTTTTTTTTTTCTCTATGTTGCCTAGTAAACAGTGATCTGGTATCACAGTTTGTGTCTATTGAGGGATCACTCGTACCTTTTTCATTAAGTTATCCGGTATAGGTACACTAACTATAATAAGTTACCTTAAAACTAACTTTCAGATTTTGTTGACTACTTCATTAAATCAACTTGTCAAACTTACTCACTTTCTACTGAATTCCAACTTTTCAATGAGCACAAACAACAGGTACAGCTTTCCTAAATGCATGAGCCACTGTGATGCTAACAATAGTGTAAGAAAAAACAGTGGCATTACATATGCAACGGCATTGATATCACCAAAGAAAAGCTTGAGTGTAGGGGTTCAAAAACTAGACACAGCATACATGCTTCACGTGCTATTTGGTGCTCAAAAACCCCGTGAAGTAGGAATCAATCACTTCAATACAATTCTCTTCATACAGCAGCAACTCCGTACCAAAGCCCACTTGTTTATCGTATATTGTAACTAATTGTTTGTATTAGGCTAAACACAACTGTAATATGCAAACATCAACGTTTCAAAGGATAACTGGACACAGGTATCACTGAGACTCCTTTGAAATTTTCCTATCATGCTAATTCTGTGTAGAAAGTACCATATCAGCCATAGTATCTTCCATTCTCTTGTGTTAAAAGCAAAGGCACGTCAATACTGGGTTTAAGCACGTTCCACGTGAACAGTTTTTGGAATTCTACTTTTTTTTTTGTTAGATATCTACTTGTATTCTTGCTTTGAGGCATCCATGTGGGCTTTGCTGAATCAAGGCAAAGATACTGCAATTTTAAGAGTAGTATGTTTAAATTTCAAGTAGACACCATGTTTTTTTCAGAAGTCAGTCAAGATGAGACTTGCGACATCATTGGGAACGTGACTAAGGAAGAGATAGAGTACGTGTTTTTTGACAAATTCTACTTTTTTATTGGGTTTTTTTTTGATATTAACTTGCGTGCACAGGATGGCGAGAGGACAAAGACCCAACTGGCGAGTGCTGGTGCGAACAACAAAAGCTCAAAAACAAAATACTGAGTCTTTGTTTTTTTTTGTTGTGTCCAGTGGGAAGGTGCTAGTGGCTGGTAAGAAGAAGGAGATTATTGTCTACGAGCCTAACCAAAAGTCAGCGAGGGTGTTACAAATGCTGATTTACCAACCTGCGATTGGCCGCACTCACCACACGCTTGGTCGCATACGTTACGTACATACACGTTTCTCAAACATGTTACTGATAGCCATGTAGGGAACCAATGACCACACAAACAAAAAGACCTAAACCGTCGTTTGTCAACATTTATATTGCTTACGCTATATTTGTTTTTTTTTGTCGTTGACACTGGTTGATATCTCCATGGCAGTGACAAACACAGTGTGCAATGCTGTTTTCGCTTTTTTTATTATCATGGAGCATGCGTTGACCTAGTTGAGTACGCACAATATAAGGTAGTGGGTATGATTCATTTTGTTGTGAAACTTGTTGGATTTAAAAATGCTTGTTACATTGTGTATTACTCTTTTTATTTAGTTTCCGTGGTTCCTACAAGCAAAAAATCAGAGCCTGCGTTTGGTGTCACTATGTCACATTCTCTTGTAAACGCTATAAGCTCTTAGATGGGTCAACGAAGCCAGAGACGCATCCTTTATTTCCCTTTGGTGTTTTTCCTTTTCTTTTTTTTTTAGATTGTTTTCGGCATATGGCCTTCACAACATACTTTCCAATGCAACCATGAACAAAATACCTCTATAATATTGACTGTTTCTTATTGGCAAATCTACTAAGAAGTTTGCAAAACACTAACTATGCTTTGTGAATGTAGTAATGGCTTCGTATTGACGTGATACCGCAAAGTCGTTTGCAGCTGGGAAACAGACCAGCAGGATGTATAGCAGATCTGACTATGGGCGCTCTGATATAGAAGCACAAAACGCTTGCAAGAAATCAACAAGCGTATTTTCACCATGCGAATCAGGCGGCTTCTTACAGTGCTTAAGCAATATTGTGGCATTGAAATGTGCCTTTGTTGCTAACCCCTTTTTGTAGGATCTTATAGCACTTCTTATATATTAGCACTTCTTATAAAATAGCACTTCTTATGAAATAGCTCTTCTTCAATCATCTGAATAGCTTCCTAATAAATACTATTACAACCTTGCTTACATTATAGGACTCAATCTTGGCATTCTCTTTCGATTGCTTCGCAATCGGTACGTCTTTCTTTTGTTTTTATCAAGTACTAACTTTCTTTATATTCTCACTTGGATTTCTTTTCGATTGTTTTGCAATTGGTATGTCGTAACTTTCTTAAATCCAATCACTAACTGAGCCTTTGTGCACCTTACTCTTGCTTTGGCTATGTTTGGCTCTTGTTGATCCTTTTCCAACACGTACAACCCTTTTTTGTTGAATCTGTTTTGCTATTTTCTCACTTCTAATGCATATTAGGTTTACTACTCTCGGTGACCAACATTTACAAAATTTTATTCAAATGCTACACGCTCAATGTTCTACGTCATCAACAGTTCACTGACCTATAATAAATTGTTTTCCCTCTACTACATTGCTTTTGTTCGCTATTTGACCTCCAACTGCCTTTGAACTTCTCCATACTTTGTGCCAGACAGCCGTTTATCCCACGTTGTGAGACTTTAAGACTTGTCAGTTCCATTAACAGCTGGGACTTGCTTAGCCCAAATTAGGAAGTCTCCTCAGTGAACCTTACTGTCATTGATGATGATCCCGTCATCAAGACCCTGGTTTGAGTGAACCTGCGGTTCGGGCGTGTAGCTTGTAACTCTAAGCGGTAAACTGAACAAACAAAACTTTAACAATCAGTAGAGAAGAATCCTGGGAAGGTACTTACCTCTTTATGTAAATGACGAAAAGTTAACCTTTGAGGGTACGTATGTATTACGTGTTGAATCAAGCCTTGTCGGCATTATTTCTTGTATCTTGTAGCAGTGACTTTCTTAGAAATTTTTGTAAACCTTTGGTTCAGTGATGTGTAACGAACTTTATACAAAAGTTTTTTAAGGACGTGCTTACCTGACCCCGGAAAAGGTAGAAAACAAGAAAATATCATTATCATAAAGATATTGTAGTACAGTGAACCTTAGCAAGCAAGGAAACAGACAGGTATTGATTGACAGACCACAAATGCAACAAAACCAAAGTGGTAAAAAAAATTTACACTCAATTGCAACATTTTTGGTGCTCCACGTTGTGATAAACCTATTCTCATGACTTCTATGACCATAAACTTTCAGCTAATCATTTAGGTTGATCAAAAACAACATCCTGGAGAATTACTAGTGATAGGTGCCGAATGACTTTGGATTTGTTAAAACTGACTTTAACGTTCACACATAAAATTGTGACTATGTTCTTCAAAAAGATGCTTTGAGCATTTCCGATTTATAATACCTTGTAGCAACACAGGTGTTTACAGGTAAACTTTTGTAAGTCATTTGAAGATAATGTAAGTTCAAGAGCTGTGAAATAAAATTTTACTATCCATAAAGAGTTTACTTTATGCTTCTTGCTCTTCTACAAATGCAGTATGGTATGGTTTTGAGTGGCATTGTAATCAATAAGAGACCAGCATGATCGTTACGTCGCTTAAACTCACCCAAACTGAGTCATTTAAATGTGCTCCGATCTGTTCTCAACTATCACAGAATCTCACGAGTGCAAGCAAGTAATTGCCTGTTTTAAGAGTTAAGATAGATAGAAAAAGTTAAAGTACCTTTGAGAAGCACGTTTATCACTCAATTCAAACGTAGACCAATCCCAAGGATGACTGGGGTGGAGGCGTTCCAGTATTTGTGGATACTTTGATACAACACTAGTACCGCCAAGCTCTACAATTTGGATCAAAGATACACGTGCCCTATTCGGAATATACTTAAGAGTTGATTTATTAGATTGCACTAAACGCACCATTCGTTTGGAGACTTGATCAGCAGGCTTCTTTCTACATGCTGCAAAAAGTGTAACACGTTGTTCCTTGAATACCAATAACCCGAGGGCGCATGCCTTTGCTTGTTTAGTTTAGTATTTGATTAATAGCTTACGAGAATTTGAATTGTTTTGCATCCCATGTAACTCCAGGGTAAATAGCTTCCAAGGCACGTCTCAATGAGCCACGAAATCTTTGAGTATAAGTGTTTACTTTTTGGTTTTATAGCGTTCGCTACGTACTTGAGAAGTAGCCATCCACCTTCAGTGTCTATTAAATTACTCCATGTTATACTATACCATTGCTTCAATTTAGTAATGTTGAGGTTCCTTATTAACCGTTTAAATTTAATAAGCTGCTTGCTATACACTAGTAAGACTATAACAAAACCCGAAGTTGACAAACTCGTACGCGCTATCAAATACCATCTCATCAATTTCATAGTACAGCTTGCTATAGGTAGCACGATCAATATAGCCATAGCGGCTATTGTCATAACTAGAAAATATCAATACTCCTCTTAGTAAAAGCTTCAAGCATACAGAAACTTTTCTAAGTGCCATAGTTCACTAGGATAATTTGCCTTCAAAGCTTGTATAATAGATCCATTGTATCTAAAAAAATTAACAAACTATTGCAACATGGCTCTTTCTACCTATTTCCTATCAATGGACCAGCGTTATCTACAGTATATACATCTCGCATTGATACAGCATACCAATCCGAAAAAAGTTTGACTCCAAGTTGTTCTGCGACAAACTCCATCTTGTTACTATATAATTCGTTTTCGTCGTGGAATTGTTTTGGCGTGTTTCTGATTTATCACGTGAACAAAAAAGTAATAATAAGTTGCACGCGTACGTAAATTTCCATTTTACCCAATCGTAATCAGCGAATATTGACACTAGGGCACGTGACAAGGAACCTTTATATCTATGAATGATGAGAAAAAAATGAGAAATTTTTTTGAATATTACATCGACATTATGCTTGATCCGCCCAAATCGAGAATGTCTTGATTTGTGATAGTGTACCACCCTTCTAATGTTTTTACTTGGAGCTTCTGCGACATGAATACTAACATATCACGTTGATTGTCTACAGAGTGCCAGTGACACCGAGGTACACTCCTAAACTTTATATTTAGTAATTGACCGTCATAATTTCCCGTACGCAAATAAAAGAGGATTCCACGAGTACTCTGGGTATACAGCCCGTATTGTAGTATAGAATAAACCATGCCTGAAATGTAGTTAGTTCAAACATGTAAGAGTAGCATCTTCTACGTTTGTATTAACGATCTTGCACCATTCAAGGATGCTTGTTGTGATGTTATATTATACCAATCGTCCAAAGTTTTAACGTTTAGTATTTTACCAATTGCGTTCATTGTGTGGCGACTATCATTAGATTTACTTGTTTTGCGTGGTCTGCAAAAGATGAGGCGGGTTCATATTATTGAGATTGTGAATAACTTACTCTAACCTAGCAGCTACCCACTCGTAGTCTTTATATGTAGAAAGCAGTAAAGATGCCATAGAGTTGTTGTGACTAAGGAATGAATAAGAGACTGCGGCTCCAAGTAATGTTGGCGTACAATGTTAGTAGTGCTTTTCCAGCTTTATGACTCTGTAGAGTTGTAATTTTAACTTTGTACCAATCATCCAGTGCTTTGATTCTGAAATCTCTTGCGATATCATCGAGAATCTCGTATATATTTTCAGCAGTCCAATACGAACTATGAATGTGTCTACTACACAGTAAGACTCCCGAAACAATATTGTCCATGCTAGAACGTACCCTGCTATTGCTAGTTTTTTTGTATTCCATGTATGTTGGGGATAAGATGAAAGAAACAACATTGGATTATCTTTGTACCTAATCAATGCATTAGAAGATTGGGATTATGTTATCATAAAAAAATGTCACGTGTGAAATCGTACTCGTTGCTCACTGCTTTATCGGCATGGGTACGTATTTCTGTTGATGTCACTTTGTACCAGTCATCTAATATTTGAACACGAAGTGATGCGCCAAGGCTGTTAAGCGATTGTTGGACACTTTTGCGTTTTTTGTCTTTCAAAGTGAAACTCACTTGTTTTCGAAGCTTGGCTGCGCGTTGATTGGGTTAAGAACTTTTTTACTGTACAATAGTTGTACAAACGCAGCTTATACGTACTTGATACTCTCATTAGTGTCGTGGGGCTATTTCGAACTGCGGTAATGACATTTTGTTTACAACAACAGAAACAAACGTTGTCATCCTGAAATCATACTAATTACGCGTTGGGCGGCTATAAAAGTGTAATTAGCCTTTTAAAGAACGAACTTGACTGGAGCCGCGAGTTTTGTCGGTTTATTCTCTGCTGACATTGTAGAGATGCAAAAGGTGGTGGCGGAAAAACCACAAGTTCACCAATCAACGGATGTAAAGATAAAATTGGTTTCTCTGTGGTCTTTCGGCAAATGGTTCGAGGAGCGTCTTGTACGTAAGTACAAAAGTGATCTGGAGCCAGTATACGACGCAATACAAATGATTTTGAAATACTTGCTTGAAATACGCGAAGAAGCCTCTGAAATAGGCGCCAAAGCAGTATCCTTGATCCGCCCATTACAATTTACTTCATTCAATGTGAATAATCGTCCCTTAACTGTGTAGCAGAACACGGATGGTAGAGCACCTAGCTACGTACAGTATGTGTCAATCAAAACCTTGAGGAGCTAAATATTCGCGTAGATACGTTGATAACCTTATACGTATCGTGGACACGTTAGCGCAGGTACATACCTTTGTTTTTGCGTAAACGTTATTCGCGTGTTCGTTCAAAATTGCGTAGGGCTTTCCTAATTGTATTGATTATGAGTTTGTAGTTCAATTTATAACGTGTGTTAAAGAGGCACTTGGTAGAGCCAAGGTTTACGTACACGGTTTAGGTATGTTGAAACTTCTAATCACGTGTCAGAAAAAAACAACAAAAAATGCCAAATTGACACTTAATAGCACATGCTGCTCAAAATGGACAGGTAGCTGCGGTTGCAAGTAAGGGTATAACTAGATTATCACGTAAGAAAGGTTGATACAATCAACTATAAACTAATATTTGGATTTAGGGCGTTTTGAAAATCATCCTATTGTAAAGCTGTTGGACCAGATGCCAGGCTTGATAGAACATCTTCATTATGTCACAGCTGAAAACATTCGTGTCTTACGTGATATAACGCAAATTAAAAAGGTACAACCAAGTCAGTATGAATACTACACATCAAATGAAACTAATCATGGACAGACGTACTCTGAAAGTCTTAGACATGCTGTTCAAGGTTTTAATATATTGAGAAAATCTAGAAGAATAGCTGAATCTACAAACGATACACGAGAAGCACAACTCAATTACTGTACAAAAAAAGCAACTTACGAAAAGTTTCGTAATGGTACTTTTAAACAATAGCAACTGAACTGATACTAAACAATAATCCTTTAGTTCCTATCCTTGAGAGTGCTCGAAAACTTGATCGTCAGTGTGTCAGATTAAACGAAGAAATAACGAGCCTATTAATGCCTTTTGCTCAAGTCATATTTTCTATGGAGTAAGTACCAAGCCGTGCTCTCTTTGCTGGTACTTGTTGGATTAATTTCACTTTAGTCATGAAGATTTTACATATATTTTTGCACAGCACTCTTCTGACGAAGCGTTAAATAAGTTATCTATATTCTTTGAGGCACTACAAACCGAGGATGCTGAATTACATGATATCATAGCAAGATATATTAAAGAGTTTGATATGATGATGAAAGCCTTTAGATCATCTTATGTAGATACTGTATGTTACTATAGTATAGACAAACTACTAACAAATGATTTTAGAATAATAATATTTCACAAGGATTGTTAAAGCTCATACTGCAACTACGTGAGAGTTTGGAAGATCAAGAAGTTAAAAATAAAATTTTGGAATGGAAACAAGCCTTTGATGAACGTGCGAGGACAAAAGGAGCGATAGGATATGTCCATAAAAACAATCAATTCACAGGCAAGTGTACTAAATGAAATGAGATAAAATCGTTCTTAATTTCCACTTAGAAGCAGCTCTCGCATTTGCCAAGGCCGAAGGAAGGTATGCCGATTGCATGAGGGAATATTTGAACGCATACGCAGGCTATAGAAACACAGTACACGCATTCAACGTTTTGCGTCTAAAATGCGCTGAGATATGTCTACAAGAGTTAGACATACGCGTGGAGGTTTACGTACCAAGTTTTGGTGAGTAACCAGGAGTGTCATTGCGTTAAATGTCAAAAAAAAAAAGAAAACTGTATAATAAAATCATCTCACTTAAATTATCCATGTTTAAGTTTCAGTGCAAGAGTAATCAAATGACAACCAAAGTACGCTGCTCCCATATTCTAGTTAAACACAACGCCGTACGGTAAGGAGTGCTTGAGGGACATTGCATCTATTAATGGACGTTTTTGTATAGAAACCCACGTAGTTGGCGCCAAGACAATGTAACTAGAACCAAGGACGAAGCTTTAGAAATATTAAAAGGTAACGGAACTACTCCGGCTCTAAACGTTCCAGTTATGCCAAGTATCACTCACAGACGTAGGCTATCGCGCTCAAATAACATCTGGGGAAAAACAATTTGTTGACATTGCCAAAGAGTTCAGCGATTGCTCGTCAGCCAAAAGAGGTGGTGATTTAGGTTTCTTTGGCAGAGGCGCGCTTTTTGTTTAATTAGAGCATGTTTTCTTACTTTTACTCAGGTGAAATGCATCTACCTTTCGAACAAGCCTCGTACGTGAATCTTTACGCGTAGTACGTATTAACCGTAGTGTAGTTTCGCTCTTAAAGTTGGACAAATTAGTGAAGTTTGTGACACTTCTTCCGGTGTACATATAATACTCCGCGTTGCGTGAGCTCGTATCAGTTTGATTTCAATTAAAATAAAGTAACGACATTAGTATTGTTGCCTTATTTCTTTGTACTCCTTGCAGAATATTTTATCAACTGTCCACATCAGCATTAATCAGTGAAACATTGAAGAGCTTTTAGTTGACATACACTCGTGTTAGTGCGCACACAAGTGACGTCAACCATATTGTTTACTTATAGAGACCCGCTTTATTTTGAATTATTATTCATTCTTTGCCACAACACCTCAACCAACAAATGAGCGGAGGGTTTCTAATTAGGATTATCGAAGGCCGCGATCTTTACGCCCACGATAGTGATGGTACGTTTTTGTTTTACCTGTAAAAACTAATAACTTGCATAGGCACAAGTGATCCGTATGTTAACATCAGAGTGGGGTCTAAAAAGATCGATAAAACGAAAATCATTCCCAACACACTGACCCCAATCTTTAATGTGCGTATACGCTTTACCCGTTGTGTGGGGGTGTATAGCCGTTGCTAATTGCGCGTAGGAATCGTTTGCAGTTCCGATGAGTCGCGTATCTGAAGACAGCGAAATTAACCTCCTTATGTGGGACGACGACGCGTTTGGGAAAGACTTCATGGTATAGCGTCATTATTGACCTTTTTGTTTTTTCGGGTATCTAAGTAACCGCTTTACTACAGGGGCAACTCTCCTTCAAAGTAGCATATTTAATGAAACGTACGATCTTGTTACTCACATTTTTTTTGGAAACAACAATAATTATCATTAATTTATTAATTATTTTGTAGATGAAGTAAGTGGTTGGCAAACGCTTAGAAAACGTAAGGATAAGGATAAGGTATCCGGAGAACTCAAAGTATCGATCAAGGTACCGAGAAAATGTCACAATCCAATTGTTTGTTTTTTATCGTTCTACAAAGTTACAAAATGATGGCGTGCATGTATTAAGCATATTTTTAGTATTTTGGAGATAGCTTAGATGATGAATTAAAAAAAAGCGAAGCTGAAACTGAAGCTAAAGCAGAACCAGAGGAAGATTCATCAAAGAAATTAGAAAAGAAAACCAGCTCCAAGCATGTTAGTCCAAAGACAAGCAGTAAAGATAAAAAGCCAAAGCCAAAAAAACAACCAAGCAAGTCCAAGCTAAAGAGCGGCTCTAAAACTTCTGAAACGGAAGAACTCCGACAACTTCTTAACAAAGTGACCCAAGAACACTCTGATGCCTTCACACGTGCACAGGTGCGTCTAAAAACACCAAAATCAGCCGTTTCAAACTTTTGACGCTTCGAAAAACGTTTTTCTTAATTTTACACGAGTTATCCTTCTAACAACTGATGTGATAGGAAAATGAGGATAAACTAAAGAAACGCGATGAGACTGTAGCAAAGCTACAAAAAGAATTAGATAATCTCCGAGCAGAAAATGCAGAATTAAGCAAACAAGAAAAGCCTAAAGAAGTAAAAGCTGCCCCAGCAGCTCCAGTTGATACTAGCGAAATCGATGAACTTAAAGAAGATGTTGAAGCAATGCAAGAAGCGTTGGAACGTAACACAGCTGCTCTTGAAGAACAATCAAGTGTCCTTCATGCTAAAGACGAGGAGTTGAAGCGTATTACCACAGAAAATGCCGAAAAGGAGCAAACAATTTCTGAATTACAAGCGTCGTTGAAGAAAGCTGTACGTACGAAAAACAAACCACAGAATTCGTTTGTTTTACTGGTTTCTAGAAGGCTCAGTCTAAGTCACAAGCACCTGTTGAAGCACCTGTAGCTGGCGGTCAAGATAGCATAGCAACTGAACTTTCTACATTGTTTGACGCCGATTTTAAACAATATTGTGGAGCGGATAGTTCCCTAAGGTACCATCACGTGGCTATGTAAGGACGCTCTGTTAATTTTTTTGTAGTGCAATAGAGAAAGCCGCAAAAGTTAAAGAGTATCTCGTGTCTGCCCTTGCTGAAGCAAAAAATGCTGTCAGTGATACTTCATCGCCTACACCAGCTCCGATTCAATCTGCACCAGAGAGTACTAGTGCGCCTGCTGGCGCTGTTAGCTATGGTATTTCTTTCATATCATTTGTTGCCGCTTTCACAATCACTTCCGTCGGCGTTGCTGCCAGCGGTCTAGTAGATCCTACTAATACTCTGGTACGTAAAAAGGAGACTACCTACTGCAGTACATTACTGACTCCAGTTGTAGGTTTCTTCCCTGGTAATTGGTGTGCCTGCTGCCATTGCAGGGTTTGGTATGTTGGTTGCTCAAGGTTTACACTTGGGTTACACTGCAAAAGCAAAGCAAGCATAATTTTTGTGCTTTTGAGCCAATACAATTTTTAATCCTTCTGCAATCGAAACCTTTGTAATAAGAGTTACTGTTTCTATATAATCACAATAAAACCCAGCAATTTACGACAACCCATTAATAAGCAGTTCACCTGCTGACACGGCACTTAACCTAACTTCACTTTTTTAAATGGGATAAAAGTTGGTGCGAACGGTCAGCTGGTACATGGCATTCTAGCGCTAGTGACCTTCTTTTATAAGCTAGAGCAGGCACTTAACTTTGGCGTCTTTCTCTATTGCACTGCAAAACAATGAATTCGTAGCCTCACTTAAGTTTTGCGAGTCAAATAATTTTGACATTGACTATTGGTCCAGGTACACTCTCATGATGATAGAGATCCGTGAAGCATTTCTTAGTGCCGTGATGTGCTTGCAAAAGTACTTGCCTGAAGGCCTACCAATGCTAAGCTCTCTAGATTTTTGTGGGTGGTACTGCGAATTCTTCTTTAATAAGGAAATATGGTATTTGATGGTCACATTCCTAGTGTCCAACGCTATAGCTCCCAGCACAGCCGAACGACTAATGCATAATATATCGCAAAAACGAGGTGATGTAGTTCACAGTCGTTGTGGCAATAGTCAAGCTCTGCTTGACGACTGTTCCGCTCTGGTCTCTATAATTAATCCAGGCCGTGCTAGGATAGTCCAACGCTTAGGCAAGTCATTTCATTCTCACTTTATAACTTATACCGTTGTAGCAAATACAAGACGTTCTAAGTAATTGTGTGTTTTTCAACACGCCTTTTTACCTTTTATTATTATCATACTTGTTAACTTGCGGAGAAAAAAAAACCTCCATGAACGAAAAAAAACTCAATAAATAATATTACAAGCAAAGGGTGTTATTTTGTAGAAAACACCAGGGTTGTCTGTCGTCCTTTTTCTTTTAGCTTTGTTCGCTTTTTTCAGCTATTCCAACACCACGGCATTACACTGTTTTAAAATGTTAATAGCGATTGTTTAGAACCAACTGTGTACTTTAACGTAGTTTCAAGGCTAGTGAAAACACTCTCTCACGCGTAGAAGCTGCCTGAGATTGACGAAGACGCTATTCTCAGTAAAGGCGGCAGCGGCTGTCTACATTTGCACCAATACGCACGTTACAAATCGCAAAACGTTTTCTCTGGTGCCGGTATCGTACAAACTGGAAGTGTAATGGAAGGTAATGACATAGGATTGTTGATAAAAAAGACGACGGACAAATTCCATTTTTATTTGTCATTACTCATAACCTGGCCTAATGTTTTGGTGAACAATAACAAACTAATAAACGGATTGTCATTAAAATTGTTTTACCCATGTTCCATGCCAAATCCTTCAAGTTCGACCTAAGGAGAGTTTATTGTTCTGGTAGCAATGCACTTATAACGTGATCTTATAGCACGCTACGTGGTTGGCCGTTCCACTTATTTGACATAATCGTTTTTCATACGCGTATGCGGGTCGTTCAACCTATTCAAATGGTCTTTCACCAAGCCTGTGAGTAACTCAATTGAACATGTCGTCAACTACTCGTACTGCTTGAAAAGCAAGTAAACACACAGGCAGCAAATACAACTTTGTGAACCATAAATATAATACGTTTATTCTACAAACTCATTGTTCATTGAGGACACGAACAATTATATCAACACACTCCTGCATTATGTCCAGGTTAAAAGCTCCCCTTTGGTGATATAAGTCGTTGCGTTGTTTCAAGAGCTCGTTGATAACTGGTTTTCTTATCGCATTTCTTAGCAAGACAGCTTTAGGGTCGTCTCGCATAAACTGTAACCACCTCTGTAGGGTTTTAAAGTGGATGTTACTTCTCGTTTTTAAAACGGTTGCTGACTTTTCGTTCAGCTCTTTCACAATAAACTTCTGTAGCGAGAAACCGGCCAAAATAACATCTGTCGGCGGGAACTACAAAAACAAAAAGACTAAGAACCTAGAGTAACTTGGTCTCGCACCAGTAGTTTGTATTTTGGCTTGGGTCTTAGCCCTGTCATCATTCTATGGACCAAAGGTTAATATCACAAAACAAGCACAAATAAAATTAGAATTGGACGTCAACGTACTCTCTTTCTTCTTGGGTTACAATAATTGGTGTATACTTCTTAGGTCTGACTCTTCTAAATGACGTGTTACAAACGCGCAAAAGCGTCGCTGTGAGCCGCACCTGTTGTTTGTGCTCATGTCGGTATTGTCAGGTGGTAAAGTAGTCTTGACGAGTTGATATCAAGAAGACACGATCCGAATTTAAGTTTAATCTTTTAAGACAAGTATCATTATTCCAATGAATGAACACGGATTCACGCCAAAAAAAAAAAAGAGCTATGTACCTGCGCTAGCGTGTCTACGATACGTATAAGGTTATCGACGTATCTACGCGAATATTTAGCTCCCCAACGTTTTGATTGACACATACTGTACATAGCTAGGTGCTACCTGCACAATTTACTTCATTCAATGTGAGTAATCATCCTTAGCAGAACACGGATGGTATATTCAGCAGTAACCATGAACGCGAACGTGTTAACATATTCTAGTATGGTGTATCATGCTGACGTTAGTTTTTAGATAGCAGAGCGCTTCTTGGCCAGTCTTCTTTTCTACAAATCGCGATATAATTCATAACACCGTGGTGCCTTGTAGTTTGTGCGTTTCAGAAGCCGCTTTTCTTTAAACCTATTTACGCCAATATCTGCTTTCTTACTCGCACTGCGTAGAGATAGGTTACCCTTGTTAAAAATTGAGCAGAGAAATACTTGGGCCTAAATCTCGTTTTTGTATCAACAGCGTTAGACGCTACAATCAAAGTTGTGGATGCAATTGTAGTTTCACATTTCTTGTTTGTGGTGTTACCAACAGAAACCTTTACAAATTAAAATCTTACCATTACGTAGTGACGCTTGTGAGGAAAAATGACAAGACAATCGTGTACGATTCTCGAATGGAAAAATATGGGAAATTCTATTTAAAAGTTCAATAAATAAATCTGAGGAAATAAAAAAGCTGTGATTTCGCTATTAGACTTTACTTATTCTGATATACACTTGTTACAGATAGCCACGACACTAAATTTGATGGTGTATAATGTACATGGAGAATAATATGAAACAGAATAGTACGTGAGTTCCCAGTATAGAAAGTAAGTATGTATTTTTAATCGTCAGAGGTTTTGGTGATAAATCTTATTATTATACTTTACTTGCAAAAAAGGGACTGTAGCACTTGCTTAGGTTTATTGATTATATCCGCCATTATTATTATCTGTGGTACAGTTATTTTTGTAGAAGTAAACGAGAAAATTAGAAGAAAACATCAAAAACGTGCCTGGTGTTCTTCTTTATCTTTTGCTGCCTTTCTTATATCGTAAATTTCTCTCCAAGATATGCCACCAATAAAATGAAGAATTATCTGATCTGTTAAGGATAGATAAATAGAAAGAAGACTGTAGTGTTAACAACAGTTTCTAGAAACCAAACGAAAAAAGGATACAACTTTGTTGTCTGTTGGTCTATCTCTGTTCTTTAGACCTAAGCTACTAAACCCTCTGTTAAGCAATCCACTTATAGATACTGAGGCTATAGGCTTTACTCCAAGTAGCTCAGGTTTGCGAGGGTCTAGCAAATCGTATATGAATTGAGAAATTACACTTTCGTATTTTCCTGGATGTAAGTTCCTTTATAAAACAGTTAGTCTGTCAACTTCTATACAACTTTCCACATGCCTGTATTGTCTCAAGTCTTTACGAGCATCTTTTACAGCCATAAGCTTCGAAAGTACATCATCAACTTTATCCTCAACTACGAGACGTATTTGTTGAGCCACGTGGTTTTCCTAAAAAGGCTGAGCGAACTTTATTACAGAATTAAGTAAATACTTCTGTTTCTCCCTTGCTATCCCAGAATGCTTTTAAGTCTTTTGCTAGTGCATCCCCAAGTAACCATTTATCCTACGAGACATGAGTTTTTGAAATAAAGCAAATTCTCGCACAGCATCACTTTGGTCCTTAGAAATTAGAGCTTCCACCAAAAAAACCTTAAGATCTCTTTGCTCATCCCAAGATATGTCTTTAGCTCCATGTAAAGAAAATGCAAGGATGCTACACAAAAGAATATCCGTAGTGACCATTGGTGCTATACATAAGTAAGTTGGGGGACATCGAAGCTTAATCAGTTACAAAATTCCAAACAAAAAAACCGAAAGTACCATTTTGCTTCAGGGCTGTAATAAGGCGTTGAATAGCATTCTCTTTTGTATCATAACGCATCACTGCATCAATGACATTGCGTCTGCGTTTTAAAAATGGTACTGTGTCTAACACCAACAAAGATTAATGACACTTCGCATTGTGGCATTTTATTGTACCTTCTTTATAAGCAGCCCAAGCTGCGAGTGTAGCCCACGAAACAGCATCTACATCTTGGTACGCAGTCCCATTACTTTCAGAGAGTATTTCAAGAGCTTGTGAGAGCCTTGCTAGTGGAGCTTCTTGCAACTAAATAATGTAAAGACAATTTACCAATTACTTGTGATTACCTGTGCTTGTTTTTTGAGTTCGAGCCTCTTTGAGAGCTTTGCCAAGACATCATCAGTATTCACACCCTCTAATAGATTTTGTATATACACAGATGGTGTAGGAACAGATTCATCAAGTTTATAGTCTTTTTCTACATGTTTATTCATGTGAAGCCACGTGGGTGCCTTTTCACCCTAAGAAAAAAGTTTTAGCGCAATCATTACGTTTTGAGAGCGTGCATTGGCCATCATTTGTACTTTGTCCAGCAATGTAGCAGATTCGATAGGTGCCACCAAATCTATTCCCTGTATGCTATTAGATGTTGCTGATATAGGTTTGTGTACTCGATCAATGATAACAAAGGAAACTCTGTTAGCTGTGCTTGCGGGTGGTTCAAAAGCAAGTCGTTCTCTTAACGAATAGCCAAACACCTTGGCTGCAGGCCCAAGAGCGAAACAGTCTACGGCTATATCAAGAGATGCAAATAGTTTTAATAAACCAGTTGATGCTCGTTTTGTGTATTTCTAAGAAGGGCAAGTGAATACTTTTTGACAGGTGACATGTTAAACATACTACTAGTGGTTGTGGTACGTTGGTTGGCTCAATTCTACTTCAATTAGACTGGAGGCCAATGAAATGGTATATGTGGTACTTACTTTCCAAGAGGATTCAATGCTGACGCTAGGTCGTGAGCTATAATGATTGGTGGAATGCAATCAGGCTGCCAATAATTGAAAAGCATTACATCTGGATCCTTGAAGTCATACAAAGGCATTATAGCTATTATGACGTTTAGAGCTTACCCTAACGCGATTGCTATTTATATATTGCATGTACGCACTTGCAGGTGTTGGACCAGGCCAAGGTAACGTTGGTGGAATACCAACAAAAGTGGTAATAGTATCCCAATCTCTTAACGACAAAATCTGGCTGACACAACTTGCCCACACGCCACAAGCCACCTCTTTCCAGCCGTTAAGTATACGTATGACACTTGACACTCCGTACGGATATAAAAGACGATGTTTTGGTGCTTTGTTCGGCTTATAAAAGCGAGAGCGTCTGAAATGCGGTTTGGCTGTAAAGGCACAAAATCTAATTTACCATTCCACAGTCTAGGGCTGGTAAAGACGCGATTATTGGTAACGTTGCCAACCTAGGATCGTCTATGTCTTCAAACGATATTTGAGCGTCCCACACAAGAACTGAGCCTTCGGCAACGCGTAAAATCTTGTTTTGAACATCTTTGAGAGGTTTTGTCAATTCTACGCGTCTTGAAGGTTGTTTCGATGTTCCAGTCAAATCACCAAGCGCCTGAGATAATTACAATGTGAATAAAACGGTTTAAATGCATACCTGCGTTACACCCCACATGACACGTAGGTTAATATAATGTGGTTTATTTGGTATGTAAGAGGTCTAGGCTAAAGGAAGTAACAATGATAGGCGGAAACGTAAATGTCAAAAACAGTCATTGCCTGAAAGTTCGCTTAATGTCACAGCTTCACTACAAATCACATGTCTAGCTGCATGCACGTACAACTTGTGGTAAAGAACGTTGTGTTTTGGAAAGTTTTTACAGGTTACATTCACTTGCAGTTGGATCAATTGCAGGGACAGATTTCGTTTGAAGGCCACTAGTGGTGGTTCACCTTGTCATGGTTGACGCTATCTGTTAGGCGAAATTGCATATCGTGCGGGTTCAATTCCTGCTTACTGCCACTTAACTCGTAACCTTCATTTTTTTTGGTTTTCAATCAATCTGCTCATTTTATTTTTAACTAATCATCAACGCAACACAATAAGAAACTGAACAAGTACACTTATTTCTACAAGTATGGAGGATGAAATACCAACGCGTGATTCGATAATTGATAGAATGGGTGAAATTGAAAAGTATTTTATAAACCAACCAATCATAGGAGATGATAAGGTAATATGTACTCAAATATAACACATTAAACTCATCGAGTTGACTAGTTATTTTTTTTTTTTGAAGCAGATCGAAGTTCATTCTTTAACGTTGACTTATTCATCAATCATGTCATTCAAAAAACTAACGCTTTTTAGTTTCTAAGCCCTGTGTTCACTGGATCACTTAATCAGCTATGCACTCATTATGATACGATCGTAGATATCGCAAAAGAACATAACGGAGTTCTATCTGAAGAGATATTCGTTATTGCTTTGCAAATATTTCGAAAGAATCTTGATGAAGCACTTGAAGAATACTACAAAGAAAATGATATTGCTGAATACAATGCTCTTAGAGTAGATGTCAACGAATGTCTCAAGGAACTTGATGGTTTCATTGCCGAGCGCTACGATACAGCGCATGAAAAAGAGTTAACGGAAGCAGCGGAGAAGGCTAAGGAAGAGGAAGCACAGAAGGAGAATACAAAAGACGATGCAATGGAAGTTGACAAAGACGAAAAGTCAGAGAAGGAAAAAAATGATAAGAAAGAAGGAACTGAAGAGCCAACAAAGAAGACAAGGAGAAGAAAAAGAAAAAGGAGACCAGCACCTATGCAAACCCTGTATATTTGCGGCATACCATGTTGCGACTTCCCAGGTCAGTAGTTTCATAACAATAAAGAAAATAATTCTCTGTTGATTCATAGTAATTTACTAAGTTGGAATGTAACCTTAAACTGAGTTTTTATCATGTCAAAAACGCTCTAAAAGAAGTACTCAATCCAACTTGCAACAAAATTCACATTGAGGCAATGGGTAAGTGACTTTGTTTGAGGATTCTCGTGTTTATTTTTCTATCTAATAGGGTGGTGGGTTTGCGTTTAAAGATTCTTCTAGTTCCTTCCATGCAAGCATTCGTTGTTCTGAACAAAGTATATGAAGATCAGCCATATCTACCATAGCTGTAATAAAGTCTTCGTGCTTATAGTCAATGTATTGTTGCATACACTGCTTATTTCTTTGAGCTATCCTATCAAACTTTTGTTTCGTTGAATAATGACTAAACTCGGCCTAAATGCAGATGATTAAAATAGGTAGTGCTGTAACATTGGTGTAAATAAAGTACTGACCTCGAAGAATCCTTCAGCTGAATTAAGAACACGCTCTTGGTCTAGTTTTGTTTCAATCAATGTTCCTTTTCTTTTTCCTCTAACTTTTTGTTGTTCTTCCAATTGAAGCATCATTACATATCGCTTATGTAGTGCAGCCTATTAATAAATTATGAATAAATGAGGGCAATCAATTTATACGCTTGGTACAAACCTTGACAACCATGGAGTAACCTAGAAAATCCTCAACTGTTTCCCCAAATTTTTGAGGTTCGGATTCTGCTAATTTTGTTTCTAGCTCGCTCAATCTTCCCTTGAAAAAGAAAAGTTAGAAACACGTTGTTGGCTGAGAAAATGGAAATTTAGAGTCTTACTGCCACTTCAGATAGCTTGACTAGTGGCTTATACAAAGTAGAATTGCTATTGCCCATAACTTCGACAGATGAAAAGTCTGCGCTGACTTGAGACAAAGCAGATAATATTTTATTGAACCCTATTTATAGTTAATTTCATCAACGCATGGCAACATTTCTTTTCCTTAGAAATCTATTCTTCTGCTACGAAAATACTGTTTTCTCATGTCTTACCTCGCTCTTTTGCCGACAACATCTGAGATGCAGCTAACAACTGCAGAATATAATTAGTATGTTATCTCAAAATATTCCGTAAAAACCAAAAGAATTCGCACTTTTCTAAACGAAACAGCAGCGCCTTCAGTAAGTTCTCTTACAGCTTGAAACCAAGGATCTTCCTAGGTCCATGTCAGGGATATAACCAAGACTCTTAGATAGGGATTATGCAATAGTCGTACATCTTCTACTGCTTTAGTGCCAGTTGTAACAGCAACTTCTTTGTGAATATGTGGAAGCCTACTTGCCACTTCCTTACTCTTAGCCATAAATATTGATGTGCTTTTTTGACCCCATTCTTTCCATGTACCCTTCTTCAAGTTTTTTTGATAGTCCTAATAGGAAGCAATCAGCACCCAAAGACTCAACACCACAGGATAATTTCCACCAAAAAAACCTCAACTTCTTTCAATTCTGCAATACTCTGCTGCACGTTTTCGTACCTGCTCACGCAAGAACTTTTTAAAGTCTTTTGATTTTGATAAAGCCCTATGATTCGCTATGCGTTGAAGGAATATTTGTAACAGCTTCTTTCTATATTGCCTGAATACGAGCGTGAAGTGGTCTTGAATTTCATTAACGTGGGAAAACTGTCTTTGTTCCTTTAACTTTTTGGTGACGTACTTGTTGATACTGGAACCTTTCGCGGTAGTGGAGGCATTATGTAGTATTTATACTTTCCAGCCAATCTATCACGAAGCCATAGAAAATCACTGTAACGACGCTCAACATGAACACGTTCCGAAGGAGAAATAAACTAATTTTACAATCACTCGAAAGACGCATGAAGTATAAACATACCGTAGACTGTACACTGTATACAACCCACGAACGAAGTGTATCACTTGCAACATGGGTGTCAAGTATATTAATAATTATGTTTGAGGTATTCTAAGGGAGGGAGATTAACAACAGTGAGAAAAAACAAAACAGCCACACTTGTAACATACCTTCTTGGGTTTTGGATCAAGTTTTGCATCTGTATCTTTCCTCAATTCAACATCTTCGTATGAAGAACCTGTCACAACAAAAAGTTAACATACCTTATTGGTGCAGATATTAACATGTCTGAGAAAAAGAAAAAGAATCTGCTTCTGAGTGTAGTGTACCATACGGCTCGTAATTTGGATCAACAACGAGTTCCTCTTGATTTTCACCAGGTTTACTACCAGTGTTACTAACATCTACTTTGTCTTGGCTCATAGGGCCCCTTAAACTCCCGGGATCATCATCGAAAATTGTGTCTGGATTTTGGAATTCCTCTAACGCTTTAGCGTCTTCGTCATCCAGTCCTGTTACAGGTGGTTCTTCGCTCTCTATTTTATATGATTAATACAAAATTAAAAAACAACACAAGGTGAATAACCAATGTACGCACCTTCACTTGACGAAAAATTTCCAATATCTTTTGGTTAATGTTAGTCAAAAATTAAAAAAGAATGATGGTTGGTGTCACGTGATTACCAATAGAAGGAATATCTACAAATCCTTTGGAATCATCGAAATCTCCTGCTTTTGTTTTAAAGTCATCACTAGATACCTTAGAAGCTATTTCATGTGGCGGTTCATCCTAGAAACATTAATTACAACCAAATATCAAGTGTTTTAAAGTCTTAACGCACTTGAACCTTTGTGAGAGACGGATAATCCCATTGATCGATATACGTCTTTCCCAATGTATCACAACGACGTACAGGACATACCTAATATATTTAGTTGAGTCATAACAAAAAACATGTAAGATTCGTTTCAAAAAACGAGTGAAGTTTGATTGATAGGACACGTTGAGTGTGCTTGTTACTAAAAACAGTGATCACTAACGCTACCGTTATGTAATCGTAATAAAGAAATGAGATTTTTTTCTGTTTGTTTTTTCAGGAAGCAGACTTTTCCAAGTTCATTTTCAACTCTTAGAATTACCTCTACAACGCCGGTTAAATCGCCTGGACGGTATATCTTGTATTTATAGTTGAAAGGACTCTAAAAACTGACATCAGATGATAAATACGTCTAAGTACGGTGCTATGTGTACCTCCAAGGTACACGAAGCGTGCCATTTGACACCATCAACCTTTGTCATTTTAACGCCTTTGGCCCAGTCATCTGCCGGTCCTAGTTTTATATGTTAAAGAGATAACAACAATCTGTTGTTTCTTTTTTCGCACCTAGTATGCTTACACCTGCAGCATCTCCGTCATCCAAGCGAAGGCTAACAATAAACACTGTTGGCTGGCTAGCGGCCGGATCTGCCGACATTTTGCGTTTGACACACCAACGTTTTTTGGGTTTGAAGTTTACGCGTATTTTTAAACCAAAAGTCAAATATCGTCTGTAAAGAAGTAACCAACAAGAAATTACAGCAGCAACTGTCAGAGAGCGGTTGGGAAACAGTTTGTACAGTAATAGTCAGGCGTTTATGTTTTACACTTTAGTCATTGAATGTACATCAAACAAAACGATAAAGCACAGGCATGCAATAGTATTATTTACAAGCAAGACACAACACTCTGTATGGAATTTTTACAGGCATGTCAAGAGCGTTGTTGAGGTTTTTTTATAAAACATAAATCAAATCTAAGCAAAATACAAGTTCATTGAAATCACAGTAAAGTTTAGCCCAAATATCATCGCTGTGATGTAGAATAAGAACATAAATCCAATAGGATATAAGAACCATTCAGTCTTGTGTAAGAAGGGCAATACTATTACGGGTTAATGACAAGTAAACCATAATAAAAAACATCTATAAATTTGTTGCCAAAACGCGAATCGCGTACCTGTGTATCCACTGAATGTAATGTAAAAATAACAACTAAACGCTGCAAGGTATAGTGTATCCGATAAGAAGGTAACAAATATGCCATTGCCAAGCAAAAAGTAAATGAGAAAAAATTGAACCACGTGACATATTAGAAAAAGTGGAAAGAATGCATTACAGTGAACATCAAAAGCATAGAGCCATTCCACATCCTACGTATATATAAGCAAGAGTAGTGTAGGTACATGATTCGTATAAATTAACTTGATGACAGTTCATAAAAAACAAGGCAGTGAAACTGTTGTGGAATTTCATAAACTGAAAATGAAGTTAATTTTCGTACCTGCTCCACTGAGTGTAAACCTGAGACACGCATGTATTTGTTTGCTATAAACCTACAATAATTTAACAACTCTCATGACATTAAAAATTTGGATTTTTGTAAGAGCTAGATCCTTGTTCGCCACGACTTTCTTTATGTCGGTAAAAACAACAAAAAGAAAATGACAAGCTTGACAGTTACATTTCAGTACTCTCACGTACCATCCAATGGTGGCAATAATAGCGCCGAAGAGTAAATAATCACCGAACACAACACTGAGCGTTATGAACAATCCGCGCATAAATGAAACGCCTACGTAGTTTAGAACCACTCTGGGCAACGTCAAGCAAACGCACGCATCATTATACACCAAGCTATCGTAGAAACGATTAAAAAATACACTTGTACACATATAAAGCCTGGGTCGTCTCTGGCCCATTGATTTTTTGTTTCTACCAGCATGAGTACGCAAAAACCTTCTAAAAGCGCTTACGTTTATGGTATTTTGTAGTTTTGTACCTAAAAACCATTAAATAAGGCCGTTTAGATGAAAAAGCGTACACTTGTTTAGGGGAGATGCAAAGGTAGATCATTTGCCATAGCGTGTACTCTAGATCCATTTGGGGGTAATATAATACACGACGTAGATAATTCCATGTGCGACGCCATACAGGATTATCAGAGGAGCCAAGCCCACTGTTAAAATCCATATGTAGTGGTAGTGCTGACATCGCAACGTAGTACTCTTAAGGAAGGCCTAAGAATTAAGTCTTAGCAACGACTTATGCCACTGGTTGTAGTAATTGCCGTACGTACATTTTGAAGGATTTCTATTTATCGCTCTTCGGCGCATCACGTGCGTAATTTCAACTTAAAGGTTTGCTTTTTATTGGGGTATGTTGTTTAGTGGCTACATCACCTGTTCTCTTCCAAACTGTGTTTCTTGCATTGTCTTGGAAAGACTCAATTTAGACAGCGCCAGTGCTTGAATGTTGTTTTTGTAAACGCACATGTCAACAGCTTCAAAGAAGCTTAATATGACATCTTTGATCAGTTCAATGTTAAACAAACGATAGTGAACGGAAACAAAGTTAGTATCGTACAACATCAATGCTTCTCTTAAGAATTTACGGAATCCAAGTAGAGCGCAGGGACGATTAAAGCTTGGTTCATTTGTTGTCGAAGGAGCAACTCAGTAAGTTTCATAATTGTTTTGATAAGGTCTAGTAGATTATTAAACTTCTTGTGAAGGACACAAACCTCACTACGTACTATCGTGTTCCTTTAAACTTCACACTGGAATTAGAATTCATACACTTTGCTGATGAGTTTTTTTTTGCAACCATACATGCTTCACGTGGTTTTTGGATCACAAATACCACGTGAAGTAAGGCAAATATTTCAAATCTCATCAGTCCACCACCGCTTAGTAGCTCTTCCTGCAAATCAAAGTCCAAAGCTGATGGCTATAGTACATGAACCGCCATTAGTATAAAGCAAAATTTTCTAGGCTTGTTTGAGCTTCAGTTCTTTTGTTGTTTACTTACTTACAAATTCTGTAGGAACTAAAACACATTGACTATTCGGCAACGCACAACTTGAGAAACACCCGAAGCATCTCAATACTAGGGTTTTGAGGCACGTAATTTACGCGTAACACGTGTAAATAATTTAATGAAGCTTTTTATTCATTCCTTTGCAATCGTAATTTCTAATCTTTCATAGGAGTTAAAGAAACATCGTTAGAATACCAGACCTATGAGGGATGGATAGATTAACATCTTTAGGCAAGCAGCTGAAACAGGTACGTACATTGCACGTTTTATTTCTCGAGATAGTGTTTTGTGGAAAAAAGCAAGAATTCGGAATTAATAGAACCGTAACACGTGTTTATTGCACGTTTTTTTGTTGTTTTCTTTTTCTCTCATCAGTTTTTTGGTTTTTTCGCTTTTTTCTCTGGCGTGGAACGTACTTACAGCGGTAGATTTCACAAAACTAGAGATGGTCCACGAGCAAAACTATTGGCTTTACAATGTACGCTTAGTTTTTTTGCCAGTTCTTTCTCAAGCTAATGATTTTTACATTTTCTGTGATGCACAGGTTCCAAGGCACTCACTGACTCGGAGTACGCAAGGTTTACTTTGTTATTGTATCTGTGGTTTATCTAATTCTATTTTTAGTTACAAGACAAAGTGCGATTTTTAACTGTCGCCCGTTATATTGCACGGGATCGCACTACGTGGAGATGTTTTGCACATGCGCTAGAGGTGGTGTGCGAGTCAGTAATGGCTGTTTTCGCAATTTTAGAAAGCGACATACCCGAAGGGTTGCCACTCCTTCGGTGTTTGGACATTTGTGGCTGGAACTCCTTATTGTTCCACGACAATGGTTTATGGGGGTTAATGCATTCGTTTCTCAAGGCCAAGCGGAGAGACGCTCTTAGAGCCAATATATTATGGCGAAGAGTAGTAATAAAACGTGGCGAGCTTTGCCATGGTGGTAAAGTCGATTTGAGCAAGTTGGAAGCCGATTGTTTAGAATTGGTCCAGATTATTAGTACACCGAAACGCGGTACGTTCCTTTTTTTTTATACTTACACAAGCATTAGGTTTTACACTACCACGAAATGCTCCTCAACAAAGACTTTTGTAAGTCCAATGATATAGACATCAAGTACCGGGAAAGACATTTATTTGATGAGAAACACGGCTACCTCCTTGATGAGGAGTATTACAAAGAAGTCAACTTTGACAACGACTTCTGGGATAGGTATTACTACCTAGTGCAAGAGGTCTGTCAAGTCTGTCAAGCCTGTCTTACAGCGGTAATGTGCTTGCATGAGCACTTACCAGAAGGGTTAAGTAAGTTACCATTGCTGTTAGGCTTTTTTTTATAGGTGTGTCGAGTAAAGTTTGCATACCTTCTTCCGCTTGTAAACTAAATCACCGCGAATCTTATTGATAATGATCAATTGTACGTCATTTACTTGTAGGTTAATCAAACGAACCCCACAAAACCATGCAGCTCCGTGAGTTGTTCTACAACAAACGTGTGTGGAAGGTGCTAGCAACGAACTTGTAAACCATAGAGGCACGCTAAGACCTTTTGACCACATAACACGGGAGCGAAGGGATGTACTTCATAGCCGGTGCAAAAGTCATCAAGATGATTGTTCGGCTCTGGTTTCTATAATTAACCCAGACCACGCCCGCGAGGTTCAAGCTTAAGGTACATCATTTTATTTCTTAGACGCTAGGTATGCAAGTTACAACCTTGAACCCTTTGCATGTCATGGAGGCACTAGGAGCAATCTTATCTACGTTCATAGGTATTGTTTTGTTCCAGAGCAACTTTTACAAATGCTGCATCCTGTCATTTTCTTTAGGTACGTTTTGCCGAGGCTTACCTAGTAAAAAATAATAAATAAAAGCAGAGGAGAAATATCTTCTACTTGCTCATACGACAATATACCAGTAACGGTAGCGCATAGCCCACGGTATTTCTATACCAATGATTACTCCAACAGCTAGCACTTCTACAATAGCACTTCTTCACAATACTCTCCTTACAATACTCAAAAAAACCTAAACTAAGACAATTAATCTCAAATAGCCCTTCTACTTTACTACAAAAACCTTAACTTCGTCTGGATTCGGATCTTCAAAGTGAACTTTTCTCAATTTTCGTAATCTAAAAGATCTTTGTACAACTGTTGTTATCAATAAATTACTTAATTGTCCCTTTCTTTTTTTTTTTCTTTTTTTTTTTTTTCAAGTCATTTCACTTTTGCGAACTTGATTGTCCATCATACCTATCTTGTTCATAGTATTCATTAACAAATCCCTTGGAGAGTTTGTCAGTTTATAAAGTTGATAAAAATGGTTTCGATCAACTTTCATGAAGGTGTTTGGGTCTTCTAGAAAAAATTCACGTGATTTGAAATTTCAGTGAAAATGTCAGAATCTGCTGAAACATAACTCTACTTTTTTCACACCGGTTACAACACTATAAATTTAATAATCAAGTGAGTATTAGTACCTAGTTTATTCAAGCGTAACACAATTGTGTCAGTCTGTAACTTAATACGACTAGGACTATGGCACTTAACGATGCGTCCAACGATTCTATGATACAAAATAAAAGTGTTTTAGAGATGTTACCGAAAGACATACAACGGTTGATATCATCACACACTCCTGAAGCTTTCCAAAAATGGTACAAAGGAGAAATATTTTACCAGTTTTTTGCTAATTTTTTTGAAGGAGTTTATTGAGTAAAACTACAGCTACAATGACATGTTACAACTCCAAAATGGAAAAACATGGCACATGGTTATTGTGGCATACAAATGGATCACTTAAAATGCTAATCACCTTTGTTAATGGCGTGAAAGAAGGTCTTCACATAAAGTATCACCTAAATGGCAAACCTTCAATGCAATACAATGTAGTAAAGGGTAAGGGTGAAGGTATATGCAAACAATGGCACGAAAACGGGCAACTAAGTATGGTATGTACCTTGGATAATGATACAAGAGAAGGTGAGGTACTCCAATGGCACAAGAATGGACAACTCGAAGTCAAATGTTCAATGGTAAATGGCAAGCTTGAAGGTGAGATGAGCACATGGTATGATAATGGAGTCCTAAAGGACCACTACACATTAATCAATGGTAAGCAGTCAGGCGATGTAGAGTTAAGATATAGAAGTGGGCAACTCAAGATGTGCTCCAAGGAGATTTCTCCTCGCAAACATGAAAACAAGATGTGGTTTGAAAGCGGACAACTCAAAATGGAATGTACTATGATTGATGGTGTCAAGGAAGGCTTGAGCACAGAGTGGCATGAAAACGGACAAATGAGTATTCAATACTCAGTTGTTAAAGGAATGAAGCAAGGAGAACATAAGGAGTGGCACGAAAATGGTCAAATTAAGGTTCAATGTATGGTTGTAGATAGTCAAAAAGAAGGCGAATACAGAGAATGGCACGAAAACGGGCAACTAAGTGTGCATTGTATGTTTTCTGAGGGACTTCCTAAAGGAGACGAAAGTCATTGGAACGAATTAGGAGAACCTGTAGTGCGGTATCACGATTCTACAAAATAAATCAAAAAATAAATTCATTCCCCTCTTTATCCTCCCGAGCTCTTTCTGCAAGTTCTCCATGCCATGAATTAACTATCAGCTATAATGCAATGTTTTATTATACAATGAACATATCACCAAAGGCGGTGGTGACTGTAGTTTGATTTAAAAATTCTTTGACTTGATTGTCCTTAAATCTTGTTAGAACAGGAAAAAAAAAGTTTACACTGCTTACCTCAGGTGGTATTTTGTACGTAAAGGCATATAACTACGAACATAGGCCAAGTAATCACCACCGTATTCATATTTGCTTTGAACTTCATCTGCTTGTTCTTCTGCCTCATCTATCTTCTCAGCAAGCCTAGATAACAATGCTTGCTTTCCCACTCTCTACAATTTATAGTTAAACAAAAGAAAGGTTGTAAGCACCACAGCTGTTACACATACTTGTTGCAACTCATCTCTCTTGTTCTGTAGAGCATCATACTCTGCGCTTAGCTCTTGAAGAGACTTTTGCTTCTCTTGTTCCACTCCACGTAGTTGCTGAAGCTCTCCCTGTATTTCGTTGTTTTTGGCTGTAGCAACGTGAGCAGTCTAGGTTTGTGACATTAAATTTACCTTGGAGAGCCTTATTACGCTCATCTACTTCCTCTCTGAGTTTTGCGCAGTTCTTTACAACGTCTAAATTAAAGAAGAAAACACTAAATTCTTCTGGGTTGTCCATGAGTTGTTGCATCCTAGCAACGCTAATACAAACCGTCAGAAGTCTGTCATTGGTTTGATAGCCATACTCTAAGTCATTAATTTCTCGACAGTTGGCGGTGGTATTAGCAACTGGCATCTGTGCTTGAGGCGTGCTGTTACGGTGTTGGCTTGGACTGCTTGAACGCATGGCTTGAGGTTGAGGGTTGTTTAGGTGGTGAGCTACCAACTGTAAAACGTAAGGGAGGTTCCCGTAGCGTATTTAACTGAAACAAAAAACTGTTACCTGTATTAATGCGCCCAAGTCGGTGTGCATTGTCCAATTTTGAAGGCTAGGGATTTTTGATGGTATTATTGTGTAATTTCTATCTAAACAATATTACTAATAGCCTAATAGCGGTACGCACCTAACATGTGATGATTTTGATCGGGTATTGATATTGTTGGGCGCGTTTGAGGGAAGTTTGACGGTAGAATCCTTATAGAGTTAAATAAGGCCTCTAAACGCTACGTACAGCCTTACAGATACGTTGTTGCCATTATTCAGGAACAGGGGCACGTCAAACAAATTTGGCGCTAATTCGTTGGTGTGAGGGAAGAACGCGCGTAGGCTTTGTATTTGTTGCGAGCGCCTATAAATTTGCTAAGTACAATATTTCTTTGGTTCGCTACTTACAATCTCTGAATGTCATCCATCTTTTTAATGGCCTCTCCGATGCAACGTGCTGGTATGAGCCAATTGCTGGTAGTCGCGAAATTTCAACGTTTGATTTTATACATGCCTTTTCTAGCGATTTAAAGACAAGCCATCTACCAACGGTAATCCCTTGAGAGAAAGACGAATATTCTCTTGCGCTTTAGCAACAAAAACCGTTTAAACCACCAAACACCTAAAAACAGAAAGTTGTTGAACAATTACCAAAAACGTGACGTTTTGCACATCGAAGTGCTCCAAAACCACTTGCCGAGCATGAAACAAGCGCATTAGACTAGTTACAGTTTTGCAAAGTTGTTATGAACGGTGGGTGACGCTTAAACGCCAAAATTCCTAGGAGAGTTTAACTATCCAACTGTGTGTGGGTTTAATTGCTTTTATTTACAGGCAAGTAAAGCCTCATCTATGGTACAAAGAGTAGACTCCAGCCGAGGTTTACGAATAAAAAGTGCTGTTCATCCACCACGAAGTTGTAGGACCATGTGAAGTTTCGCATTATCTTCAAGGCCATAATTTCGCAGTGTTCGGCAGTCGGCCATAAGCTTTCCCCGATACACCAAACGTTGTTGCTCGTACGGAATACCTACGTCCTAGGTGAGAACAAGAAATACATTTAAATTAAAAATACCAAGAACAAAGACTCTCATTTTTAAACTTTTTTTTTGGCGGTTGGAGAATATTCGAAACAAAAGCAATGAGATCGTACCTTCACGCTTTAAAATTTCTTCCTTTATCTTTTGAACACAGTCATCGCTGTTTACTGTGATTTTGAGTAATCTGCCATGCAGAGTGCGGACGTGAAGCGTTAAATTTTGAGGTATACGCAATCGCTTCATACACCTGTTAACCTGGTTGTAATCGTCTCTAACAGAGATAGTAAGTACCGAAAAATACGCTACACTCAGGACAGGAACCAGTAGAAAGTTCTCTCTTTCAAGGATCGTTGAGTGAAAGTTTAAAGAGAGAAAAATAAAAGTTTCAGTTCGTACGAATAATCTACAGAGCGGTTCCTTTTTACACCGCGACGCTCGTTGGGTATGTTGAACGCTGAAGGCGTTGTGCGAATCGTTGTTGGCACGTTTGATGGAAAAGAGCCTCTAGCAGAGTGGAAACCAGTATTATTGAATTGAGGAGGTGTGAAGGTTGGTTGCGCATTGTTGCGACCATTATTTGGCCAAGCAAATTCCATCTGACCGAAAGTTGGTGTTGGTGAGCCGTACGCACTCATATAAGGAACGGTGTCAACTTCCATTGCGTTTTGTACATAAAACTAAGAGGCGTTAGAAAATAATGAGCTGAAAATCACATAACAGGTTGTCACGAGTGGTAGTGTATGCTAGAAATGAAGAAAAAGAGCAAACTTTTTACAAGCGGCCGATCGAGAAAACGGACGCGTTGTAGAGTCTAATTACCTTTGTAGATTGTTTACAATACAACAGAGGAGATGTACAGTTGATATTTAGAGGCGTGGTGACGTTCCACGAATGTATGAGACAAAAAAAAATAAGCGGGAATGCCTCCAAGTCAACAGAGGTTTTTAACTTGCCTTAGCCCCAACCCTAATTAAGCAAAAATAACAACTAAACTGAGCTGTTGGTACAGACAAACAGAACACGTTGAACCAATATTTCAGTATTTTGCAAGATTGGTGTGCTGATGGTTTCATAACAGTACAATATTACACCAGTTTGAGCGTTAGTTAACTTGAAAAATGGCTGACGCTTCGCCCACAAGCGCTGTACTGCGTGACGAACTGCTTTCGCTTAGTACAACAAGTAAAGAAACTACAACCTTGGTTTTGTGCTTTATCAAAAAAGTTATCGCACTAGCGCGAGAATTCAGCAATTATGATGGGTGGGCAGACATAAAATATTTTGTTGGTCCATTGATGAAAGTCAAAGCAGTACGTTCTTTACGCGCGAATAACGCGGTTTTTACGAAATAAACTAACAAAATAAGGTTTTACATGTTGTGCCTAACCCAAAGGAATATCCTTCCGTAAACCCAACCATCGATGATGCACTACTGTGGGACATGAAAAACACGTTCTGCTTTCAAATATGGGACATTACAACCAAAACGCGGTGGGTTAAGGATCAAGTGAGGCAACTCGTTCAAAATCAAGACGCTGGCCAAGGCGTACAAAGCGTCAAGCGCTTGCAGCATCTTTTACGCTCATTAAAGGTCCACATAATAGTGCATTATCATTTCATTCGAAGCTCTAACATGCTTGTGTATAGCTCGTAGTGCCTAAGGACGTTGATCTTGTACCCAACGTCCAAAAACGCAAATCAAAGAAAATTTCAGTTGCAACAATACAACAAGAAATTCGAACGTTTCTCGTTTTAATGCAGCGCGCTGAAACCTCTCAAAAGCACAGAGAAAAGCTTTTACAACGAACAGAAAATATCCTAAAGGAAGAGTCGATGAAAGCTCAAGATAGACGTCTTCGTATTCAGACAGTACCAACTAGTGCAAAAGAGCCCAGAAGAAAGAGTAGATCAATGGGAGGCCTCTTAAGGCGCAATAGTCGTAAACATTTAGGAGTAAAAGCCAAAATGAAGGAGCATGACAGACGTAAAACTGATGAAGAGTCTCAAATGTTTAGGCGTAGAAGAGATAGGACAAGTACGAAATTTTTCGATAAATTCTTTTGCATTCAATACTCGTTATTCACGAATTTCCTTAACCTCTGCGTAGAGCACCAGGCTGCAAGTTTCCGATGTGATCTTAAGGGATTTTCAATGGATAAACTAGTAGAACAAGTACGTTAACTATCCACATGTAATTTTGACACATGACCAGGAATGGAATATCAAACGTGAAAATCAATTGGCAATTAAACATCCGACTTTAAAAATGCCTCTCTGGGATGAACCTTACGGCAACATTCGTATGGTAAGTTCATATCAATAAATTACACTTTAGGTTGCTTATTATAACATAGGAAGGTGAAGAGTTGCTTGCAGCGTCCCTAAATCGACTCATTGAGTACTTGACAGCAACTAAAGGATGTACGTTTTCTCACTAACAAAATCCTCTCTTATTACATTTGTAGCAAATCCCTATTTTGTCAAGGTTTTCTTACTTACATACCGATCGTTCGCTACGCCAAAGTTGCTTATGGATAAGTTGGAACAACGATATTGTGTACCTGAAAGAGATGATCTAAAAGCGGACAAAAACGAAATCCAAATTCGTGTTGTCAATGTTATGGGTCACTGGATAGGCGATCACTGGGTTGATTTTTATGACGAGATTATTGAGCGTGTAGAAAAAATTTATTACAATGTTGGTTGCTGAAGGTCGTACCTCACTAGCTGACAAAATGAGTAAAACATTGATGAAAAAGGTATTGTTTTTCTGACACGTTT